>BOPN01005887.1:40000-45000 GCA_017312705.2 Penaeus japonicus | reverse complement strand
AGTTCTCGTCGAGTGTTAGTGGTAGATTTTGTTCGTTTATCTTTCTAGTGGTTTATTTGACGTTGTTTTACTGCGTTATGTTGTATTAGTACTGCTATTTTTATTGTTGGATTTCCTATTCAGATTCGCAATTTTTCTATGTATCCTGTTCTTTGTACTTATTGTTGTTATCATTGTTGCATTTATTATTATCTTTGTTGTTATTGCTGATTCTGTTATTACAAATATTGCTTTCATTTTCATTTCTATTACTATTATCATTACTATTACTATGCGTCTTTCAATGTTATGTGTCGTTAACATTGTTATCATGGCAATCATCCGGTATCATATTATCATTAAAGCAGAAATCTTGTAATCCGTGCGAGCTGTTTTGGACATACAACCCTGGTTGTGGGAGGTAAGTTATACATAACGCATAGTGTCCATCAAAGCAGCATCACGAAAGAGCGAACGAGTCATCTGCCTCCAACAAGGCGTTTGGTCCCGCACTGGCGCCGAATCCGTCTCCATCTCGACCGACTCGCGCGTTTCTGAACCTTTCCAAGCAACTTCCGGGAACCCTCTGACGATTATGCGTGGCGACCGCGCTAGAGCATGCGGGTATTTTGATAATTATCGCGCCACCACCGTGCGAGCTGCGGTATTGGCATCGGAGCGGTGCAATTTGCAACGTCGGTATCCTGTGATTAAGCCATTATCTGCAAGGCATTTCCGAAGCCATTCCGCGGACGAGGACAGCGTGCCATGAGCCAGGAACGAGTACTCGGAGCATGCGATGAGTTACCTCTGCTTTATTTGAAATCACATGGTTGAGGGACTGCAATCACGGGATTTATGCACGCTGTCTCCGCGCAGTAGTCCGCAGTCGGGCTGCTTGCGCTCTCAGGGTTGGCTTTGTTATTGTCTTCGGATTTGGCTTTGTGATCTGTCACTTGTTATTATAGTTGGTGTTAGGAAAATTTGTATCATTATTTTTACTATTATTGTTATTGGATTTATCATTGTGTTATTAATAATATTTATTATTGTTGTCATTATTATTGTTATTATTATTATTGCTATCATTATCATCATTATCATTATTATTATTATTATTATTATTATTATTATTACTTTTATTATTATCATCATTATTTTCAGTATGCTGTTATCGACATCATTGTTATTTTTCTTATCATCATGAGAGTAGTAGCTGTAGGAAAAGTATCATGTTTATTATAGTTGTCCTTTATTGTTGTTGTTATTGTTATAACTGTTATCACCACCATCATTGTTATTATCATTATTCTTGTCTCATTTTGTTATTATTATCATATGATGATAACAGAGTGTGAGAAAGCAAGCAAGCAAGCAAGAAAAGTGAAGAAAAAAAACGAGAGAAAGAGGATGAAGGCAGAACCCCTCCATTATGAGGTTTGAGCCTCTAACCTCCCTGGTGTGTGTTACTCATTATTGAAATAGCCCGGAGTTGGATTTACACATCTGGCTACACACCCTAAAATACGCCAGGTGATTGGGATCGTAATAATGGATAATGGACGATTAAATGGAGTTATTCGCCTTGGTCTCTATGCAGTTCTTGCTTTTGATCTCTGTTTTTCGTTCTCTTTATCTCCCTGTTTATCTGTCGGTTTGTTTTTGATGATGTCTATTTCTCTCTTTAGAGTCTGTATTCTGTCTCGCACTTTCTTTTCATTCTTGTTGTTTTTGTGTCTGGCTGTTCTTCCCTTTCTTTCTTACTTATTTTTGTATTATACGAATCTTTATCTACCTGTTTATCTGTCTATCTATCTATATATCTTGCTCTCTCTTTCATCTTTCTCTTTCTTTCTCGCTCAGCTCTTGCTTTCTCATTTTTTCTTCCCCTCACTATCTATCGATCCATCTATCCATCTATCCATCTTTTTCTCATCCACCTTCCTCTCATCCCTCTCCTCCCCCCCCCCTTCCACCTCCCTGTCATCCCTCCTCACTCCCCTCCCACCTCCCTCTCATCTCTCTCATCTCTCTCTCTTTCTCTGAGACGAAGGAATTTTTTCTCATTAGAAGAGTAGCCTGAGGATGTACGTGGAATAACGAAAGGCGGATTTGGCGCTCACATTGCATTGTAAAGATTCTATTGTAAATACCACGAGACGAAATCGCATCTTTCATAATTTGCAAATCCTCCTCTCCTCTTCTCTTCTCTCCTTTTATGTCCTCGCCGTGCCGTCCTTCTCTCGTTGTTGTTGTTATTGTTATTATTATTATTATTATTATTATTATTATTATTATTATTGTTATTATTATTAGTAGTAGTATTGTTACTATTGTTTTTGATATTACTATTATTATTGTTAATGTTATTGTAATTATTATTTTTTATTGTCTTTGTTATTATCTTTATGTTTAATATTACCGTGTTAATGTTATTACTGTTGTTATTATTATCATTATTATTATTGCGATATTTTCGTTGCCGCCTTTCTCCGTCTTTCCCAGTTTGATATCTATTTCTGTCAATTTCAATTTCGCTTTTCCTCCTCGTAGTTATTGTCCTCTTCCTCCACCTCCCCCCCCTCCTGCTACGAACATCAATTTGGTTTTGATCCAGGCGTGTCATCGCTTACTGTCCTAAGAGAGCCGTCCTAAGAGTAATGATAACACGTTTTCGTCAGTAGAAGACGAATAGGAAGAAGAAATAGGAATAAGAGGTCGAAGAAAAAAATAGATAGAAAGAAGGAGAAGAAACAGGGGAAAGAAGAAATATAAAGAAGGTGAAGAGATGGAAAAAAAAAAGCTTAGAAAGAAGAGAAATAAGAAAGAGAAAGAAAGAGCTGAAGGAAAGAACACTACCGTAGAAGCACCCAGGGAGAGGGCCACGGGGGCTGCTGTGATGAGGAGAGGCTCATCAGGTGACGAGTGATTGCTGATTAATGTCGGCAATCAGCACGGGCGACGCGGATCGCGGCGGAGGAGCGTGTCGAAGCTCTTTCATCACGCGAGAGATGATGATAGTGATGGCGATAGTGACGGCAAAACACACTGGCGAGTACTAGCTGGGGAGCCTAAGGTCGCGACGGTAGTGTTTTAGCGTGTGTGGCTGATGGTGAGTCGTCGTGCAGGAGGGCTCCCAGAGTGATGAGTAATGAGTGATGATGAGGGATGTTGTGTAATGAGCGTCATTACTCACTTTGGACCTGCGGCGTCCACTTGGCCATCAGCAGCGGGCAATGAGGCAGGGCACTGCGGGGGTCCCGCGGCCGCCCGGGGTCACCTACTGCACTCTTTTAGGATTATCAGCGGTGTTATTCCCTCCTCCGTGTCTGCCGGTTATTCTCCGTCTTTTCTCGCGCTCGCTGCCATCTCATCCTTTAATGCCATGGTTATTAATTTTCCTCTTTCACTACATCATCTTTCTCTTCTTCCTTCAACCTCAAGATGACCTTTCACACCTTTCTGATTCTCTCTGTCTCTGTTTCTCTCTCTCTCTCTCTCTCCCTCCCTCCCTCCCTCCCTCCAGCTCTAACTAGCTAGCTTGCGTTCCATCTCTATCTTAGTCCACCTGTCAGTTGGTCTAGCCATCTGTCTTCACATATCCCTCTGCCCTCGGCCCCCGTTCGCCGCACACAACGCAACGATCTCCCCCGCTGGCCAGCTGAACTCCCCGGCATCCCGCCCTCGGAGTGAGCTGTGCTTCAAGGGCAGCGTAATGCACCTCCAGGAGACAGAGGAGAAGGTAATGGGGCTTGTGAGACGCAAATAAAGATTGATGTGGACAAACCATTAAGAGGGACTCAGGTGAGACTGCGGGGAACCAATGACGTCACGCTGACCTTTTTCGTGCGAGAGACCAAGAGGCTGTGTAAAGGCATGCAGGCTTAAGCTGATGCTGCTTAGCTTGTTACTGGTTGTCGGGGAAGCTAATGGCGGTAAGGTTAATGGTGACTGTGATGGTAACTTAGTAGTGATGATTGTATGTTTACAATGATAGTATGATATGATTACGTCAACATTTATGGAGTGGCTTTGTCAAATAAGATATATGGGAATTGATTACTAGCTAGAGAATAAAAGCCTTATCTAAGAATTGTGTGTGTGTGCGTGCGTGTGTGTGTATGTGTGTGTGTGTGTGTGTGTGTGTGTGTGTGTGTGTGTGTGTGTGTGTGTGTGTGTGTGCATGCGTGCGTGTGCTTGCGCGTGTGTGCGGGCGTGTGTGTGTGTGTGTGTGTGTGTGTGTGTGTGTGTGTGTGTGTGTGTGTGTGTGTGTGTGCGCGCGCGCGTGCGTGCGTGCATGCGTGTATGTGTATGCACAGCATCTAATGCTTCACATTAAGCAAAAAAATAAATCAGACATGACTGCAAATTATTATCTCTTCATGAAGCGCATACAAATTAGAAGTGCTGATGAAAAACTATGAAGGCCTTTTTTTCTTCAGTTCAGCTTTCATGGATGGCGACTGCCTCGGTATTTATTGATCGTTCGCATTCCAAAAAATCGTGTCTTAACAGGAAACAACCGATGAACAATTCATGATTCTTGCACCAAGAACGCACTCGTTTTACTCGTGTTAATTCGCGGAAAGAGAGAGAGAGAAAGACGGAGAAGAGAGAGATGGAGAGAGAGAGAGAGAGAGAGAGAGAGAGAGAGAGAGAGAGAGAGAGAGAGAGAGAGAGAGAGAGAGAGAGAGAGAGAGAGAGAGAGAGAGAGAGGGAGAGGGAGGGAGGGGGGGGGAGGGGGAGGGGGGGAGAGAGAGAGAGAGAGAGAGAGAGAGAGAGAGAGAGAGAGAGAGAGAGAGAGAGAGAGAGAGAGAGAGAGAGAGAGAGAGAGAAAGAAAGAGAGAGAGAGAGAGAGAAAGAAAGAGAGAAGGAGACCAAGAAATAAATGATCACATAAAGTCGTGTGACATGGCAAGGTCGGTTATAACACCGAACTGCGCCATCCCGGGGCAGCGTCTCCCAGGTGAGCGATTAACTCCTGCCTCATTTACATAATGGAGGATAATTTGGCGATTGTT
>BOPN01005887.1:22500-35000 GCA_017312705.2 Penaeus japonicus | reverse complement strand
TTCATTATTCCTCATTTTCTTCCTCCTATTATTCGTCTCCCAGCTGATTCTGGTCCGAATCTTTCACTTCAGATTCTGTACCATTTTCTGTCACTTCTTCCTGCTTCTTGGGTTTACTTTTATTTTTATTTCCCTGTTGTTTGTCTCCCATTAAATCCGAAATGAACTCTTTTACTCTCTCGCTCCCTTTCTCTGTCCATTTCTTGTTCCCCTTTCTCCCCTCGTCGCCTCCTGCTCTTTGTCCGTAAAACCGCTTACAATTATACAAAAATGTCCTTTAGCACCTCCGCACCATCTTTTTTTCTCTCTCTCCCTTCCTCCCTCCCTCCCCTTTCCCCTCCTCCCCACCCTCTCTCTCTCTCTCTCTCTCTCTTTCTCTCTCCCTCCCTCCCTCTCTCTCTCTCTCTCTCTCTCTTTCTTTCTCTCTCTCTCTCTCTCTCTCTCTCTCTCTCTCTCTCTCTCTCTCTCTCTCTCTCTCCCTCCCTCCTCCCTCCTCCCTCCCCTCCCTCCCTCCCTCCCTCCCTCCCTCCCTCCCTCCCTCCTTCCCTCCCTCCCTCCCTCCCCCCCTCTCTCTCTCTCTCTCTCTTCTCTCTCTCTCTCTCTCTCTCTCTCTCTCTCTCTCTCTCTCTCTCTCTCTCTCTCTCTCTCTCTTCTCATTCATTCAAATATTCCTCCGTCTAGAAAAGAAAAAAATAATTTTAACTCGCTCTATTTTGTATTTGCTTAAACAAATATAACTTTTTATGCCGTCATTTTAGTTGAGAATATTTAGGATTCTCTTGCCTTAATGCCTTGCGGTTTAATGGGATTTCTGGTTTCAAAATTTACAATAGGAAAATGGTGCACTCAGGCTTTATAAAGAGAGGAAAGTCGAGGGCTGTTTTGCGGTCGGGCTGTTGTTGTTGTTGTTTTTTCTGAAGCTGTTGATCTTGTTATGTTGTGAATTCGCCCTCTCTCTCACTCTCCCTCACTCTCGCTGCCTCTGCCCTCTTGCCTCTTTTTCTTTCTTTCTCTCTTTCTCTCACATTCTCTCTCTCTCTCTTTCTTTCTCTTTCTCCCTCTCTTTCTTTCTCTTTCTCCCTCTCTTTCTTTCTTTCTCTTTCTCTCTTTCCCCTTCTTTCTTTCTCTTTCTCTCTTTCCCCTTCTCTCTCACTTTCTCTCTCTCTCATACTCTCTCTCTCTCTCTCTCTCTCTCTCTCTCTCTCTCTCTCTCTCGCTATGTATCTATCTGTTTATCTACCTTTACATTTGTTCTGCTCCTCTTCTTCCTCTATATTACTCTCCCTCTCTCAGACTCATCCCTTATCTTTCTGTCTCCCTCTCCTCCAGCTCTGGACGTAAAAAGGGTGTATTTTAAACCTCGTGGCCATTCGTTACTTTTCCTCCCTCCTTCCGTCGCCATTAGTACCGCTGAACACTTTCCTTCCTACAGACACCCTAAAATATTCCTTTACATACCCGTCTCACCTTCACCCTTCACCCCGCTCCCCGCTCCTCTCTTTATCCCGCGCCGTCCATAGCGCAAGTACCCTGGTATCCGCATGGTAATAATCCTCCTATTAAGGCATAATTTAATCCCGGCTCGAGAACTATGGCGAGGTAACAGGTTCTGGAGGCCGGGTGCTCGGTAGCCATTCACTCTCGGTCTCTGGAGATGCAGCGGCTGCCTGCCTGGCCTCTTTTCGATGGCTCGTGGGCGCTTCTTGTTGCGGCTTTGGTTTTTGCTCCATGATTTCGGGTGCTTTCTTATATATTTTGTTTCTTTTTTATGTGTATACATATGTTTTGTTTTATTCTGTGCATGGTCGCCGTTGCATTTTTTTGCGTCTGTAGAAGGAAATTAACTGTTATTTTCTTCCTTCGAGTGATATTCATGACCTGTCAAATTTAGACTGCTTTGGTATTTGAAGCAGTGCTTTTGACCTGCGTAGCTGCCGTGTGTTGTTCGGTGCCGCTCTGATGGACTAGAAGATAGTGCATGTTTGTTTGAATGTAGTTATGTTCGTGTGCGTGCGTGCGTTTGTGTGTCTACATTCAGAATGCCTACTGGCCAACCACTGTTGATCTAATTGCCTATTCATATATATATATATATATATATATATATATATATATATATATATATATATATATATATACATATGTGTGTGTGTGTGTGTGTTTTAGAGTAAACAAGAAAACAAGAGCACGCCACCCTTAGATACGGCCCCTGAGCTTATTGGCGTCGGTGTGTTTGGGAAGATACTGTCATCTCGAAGATGGAATGGCAGACAGCTGGCATCTGCTGGGCGCGTGGGGCAGGGGGACGGGGGGTAACGATGGGAGGTTTCGGAGAGTTACAGGAGGGAAAGGTAAGGGCTACAGTTGCTGTAGATGATGGAGTACAAGGGTGGAAGTTTGGGTAAAAATAGGACCGCGCACTCGAAAGTTTGGAGGACGCGGTGTGTTGCAGATTCGAATTCGACACCTGATTGAATTGACATCAACGTGCAATACACTGCAGAGTGAATATTGATAAGGTGCCGAATAAAGGAAAGAAGCAGACTAGAAACTGCGGTCTGGAAAAAAAATGATGTATTATAAATTACAAACACACAACCGGGCTGACATTGAAGCAAAGGGAAGAAAAAAATGTAGATAATGAACAAGACTCAAGCACTACGAACGTACGAAAAAAAGTAAGGATGCTGATGGAGGGAAGAAGAAGAAGAAGGAAAAAAACGACTATGTGTGGAGTGAAAAGAGAGGGAAAGGGGTGGGGAAGGGGAGGGGAAGGGGGAGTGGGAGTAATACGAGTATAATTTAGAGGGTAAAAGAATATGGGTATTACATTGGCCTGGTAAACATAGCTATTACAGACGGGGTTTGTGGTGAAGTAGGTATTGCAGGGCGCGGATGGACATAGACATTATCAGGGGAGAAGAAAAATATAGAGAAGCAACGGCTAGAGTTGATAAAAGGGGATGATGAGAGATTAGGCTGATAGAAGTAGACAGAGAGAGTGAGCGAGAAGGGCAGGATGAAACACAAGCCATCAGTCATGCAGAATGAACAGGGACTCGCTGTGCACATGAGAGGCTTGTGTTGTCCTTCCGACAGCGATCTTGGCAGGAGTTGCAGGAGGCCACAGGTGCACCGGAAGGGCGTGGCGGGGGGGGTGGGGGGCACTGACTCAGATGTAACTCCATCGTCATTCTTTGCTTGGAAGATGTATCTCTCCCACAAGAGCTGACGGTGTAAAACAATTGATGATGATAATAATGATAATGATAATCATGATATTGATAATCAAAGTAATGATAATGATATTGATAATCATAGTAATGATAATAATGATAATTATGATAATGATGATCATGATAATACAAAATATTGATGATAGTATTAATGCTTTGATAGTAATTATGATAATGATGGGAATAATGAAAATAATGAGGATGATGGTAATAATGATAATTGTAATTATGATAATGATGATAATAATGAAAATATGATGATAATAATGAAAATTATAATAATGATATTGATGATAAAAGAAATGCGTTACGTCCCTTCTGGTTCATCAGTCAACCACGGCAAGGTCGATTAACAAGAAATACTTCCTTTCCAAAAGAGAGAGCAACAGAAGTGGGCGGAAAATATGAGGATTTGCCTCATCATTTCTCGGACTTGGCTTGCAGTGAGGATGAGGGAAGCGGAGAGAGAGAGAGAGAGAGAGAGAGGGGGGGGGCATAAACGTCACTCAAAACCCGTGTTTACTTCCATCTCTTTTTAATTCCGAGCGATAACCATCAAACGAAACAGCGTGGCGTGAAGGCTCGCTTTCACTGGCTAATAAAATACTTCATTAACCGGAGCTATTTAAGGATGTGGCGGTGCTTATTATTATCCCGACGTCATTAAGTCCTTGCTCCTTCCCCCTACCCTTTCCCCGCCCCTTCCCCCTCCCCGCCCCTTCCCCTTCGAATACTATACATGCAGCCCCTACCACATCCTCCTATGGCCCCCCTGTTGCAGCTGTGTTGCGGAGAGACCAGTTATTGCAAGGTGACGGCAATGCGCTGGTTTTAGAAAGAGGGGCCATACATACATGACAGGGAGCGCCACCCAGCGTGCTTGCTACTGGCGAGGATGTAAACAATCCCGGGCTGGTTGCTGATTGGTGCCGAGAGCGGTGTGCAGGATGTTGCCATTGTAGGTCTCGCGTGTGCATCTCTGCCCTTCCCTCTGTATGTGTGTGTGTGCGTGTGTGTGTGTGTGTGGCTGTGTTTGTGTCGGATGTCTGTGCCTGTATGTCTGTGTATCTGTCTGTGATTGTATGAATGTGTACGTCTTTGCCGCTTCCCTGTTTGTCTCCGTATTTTTTCCATCTCTTTGACCTTCTGTCTTCTCGTCTCTCATTGCACGTGTGTTTGTGTGTGGTATCACCAGAGACAAATACCTGCTCTTAGACCAAGAGACAGACCGAGACGCACACTCCCACAGTTTAGCAGAATCAAAAAGGCCCAGGCCAGTCAAACGCAGTAGGAGGTCCTCCTCTGAATGCTGATTGTCGTGGGTTCAAACTGCTTTCAGGTGCGTGGATTTTTGCGGTCGGCGTCGCAGAGGCGCTGATCTCATGCAGCGGGAAGCTTGCAAGGCAGGAGAGACACCTCACTTGCTTTGACCCAATTTGATGCAAGTTTGTGGTGGAGGGATGACGTCTTGTCGAATTATACCACGGTGTGGCTTTCGTAAACTTAGTGTCATGTTAATGCTCTGGGTTATTATCATTTGACAAGGTTGTCATATTATACATGGGGAGAGAGAGAGAGAAAGAGATAAAGGGAGAAAAAGAAAAAAAGAGTGAGGACTCTCACTGCAAGAGTCACAAGGCATTTCTGAAGAATGTCGCGCTTGTACACTCGCGTTGAAATTAATGTTTCGATTTTGTATAACTGAAGCTTGGGGATGATACAGCAAAATTATTTTTTGCTGATGTTCTTGTTCTAACTGTTGTTATTACATCAAAGAGCCGCTGGGTTGGGGGAAGGAGGAGGAGCGCCAAACACTAGAGCCCTGAAGCCCGACCTGTGAGTGATGTGAGCCATTCCTCACTTCCTAATGCCCGGGTTATTCGACAGATGTTGTCGGGACGCGTTACTAAAGTAATGGATTCATTACTTCCACCAAGACAGGTAAACATCACGTCGGTTGCAATCCTCTGAGATCTACCCGGATATTAAGAGTATTTGCACTCGACAGCAATTGATTTTTGATACCATTATAGGTTTATCCGCCAGCTGTGCAGAGGCTGACGACAATATCAAAACAGTAACGGTGGTTTTGTTTTTCTGAGCAGATTCTCCCACATAGATTAAGGGATTCGCCAACGAACTTGATGGGATTTTTTTTCTCGTGATCTAAGCAGTTCATGATGTCATGCAGATGATTACGGTGATCATTTGAGTTCAGCATCATTTCCAAATTTATTTATACATGTTTCGAAGACTTTATCCTTGGGCGTGACTTACATATCCCCCCCCCCCCCGTCCTCCACCTTCCGACCCACACAGTGCCACGTTTCACCCGGCACCCTCTGCCACCTAAATGTCGTGGACGCAGTCAGCAAAAACAACATCAGTAGAATAAAGAAGGTCATAAGACGATGAAAAAATTGCATCTCGGGGCAACGATCGCAAAATTGATACATCTCCGATATTTAGCTGATGATGGTGATTATGGTGAGTTATGTGTCTCCAGCAGAGGAAAAGATGGTGATTATGAAGATGATGGAAACGAGGGATATTTGTGTCTTCTGCCTTTCCGCCTGAGGCCTCTGATGACTTCACGAGCATGACTTTCGCAACATGTCTTCTGCTTTGATTTTCGAAATGATATAATGCCGTCATGCAACACTCCCAGTCGCCCTCCATTGAGTGTACCCTGCAACGCTTTGCAACGTGTCTAAGATGTTGCATTCACTCCAGCCTTTTCCTCCGAGAACTCTAGCAACACCCCCGCCAACCCTTGGAAGTTGCTTCGTCCGTTGCTTCGTTCTCTCTTGAAACTCTTCGTGGTATTTGTTTATTGTTTGTTTTGTCAATTTCCCCTTTCTTGAAGCCCTGCGTCGAATCACTTCATCATTTTTGTTTGTCTATTTGTTTGTTTTGTATGTCCTGTTAGATCATCCATCTACGCTTCCACCTTTCCCTTCTTTCCGCCCCTCACTCCTCGTTCCCCATTCTTCCTCTTTTGCTTTTCCATTCTGCTCATCCTCTGCCCCTAGTACTTGTATTCCTGCTCATTCCTTCCCCCCTCCTTCCCTCCTCCCCCTTCCCCCTCCCCCCTTCCTTCCCACCTCGCGCCGTCGGCTGCGGCAGGTGGGACGCTGCCCCGGGCTATGGTATGACAGGCGGCCACACAAGTACCACCTGCAGCAGTACCCACATTATGCAGGTGGGCCAAGGAATGCCCGTGTTGTGTGTGTGTGTGTGTGTGTGTGTTTGTGTGTGTGTGAGTGAGTGTGTGTGTGTGTGTGTGTGTTTGTGTGTGTGTGTGTGTGTGTGTGTGTGTGTGTGTTTCTGTTTGTCGTTTGTATGTCTGCATTTGTGTGCGTCTGTGTGTGTGAGTGAGTGTGTGTGTGTGTGTGTGTGTGTGTGTGTGTGTGTGTGTGTGTGTGTGTGTGTGTCTTTCTGTTTGTCGTTTATATGTCTGCATTTGTGTGCGTCTGTGTGTGTGTGTGTGTGTGTCTGTCTTTCTGTCTGCATTTGTGTGCGTCTGTTTTGTATGTATGTGTGTGTGTGTGTGTGTTTGTGTGTGTGTGTGTGTGTGTGTGTGTGTGTGTGTGTGTGTGTGTGTGTGTGTGTGTTTGTAAGTCTGTATTTGTGTGTGTGTTCGGTGCCCTCCCCTCCCCTTACATACCCTTCTCGCGTTTGAGTACATTCCGCACATCCTTGCCGTCTCGGGCCCTTGCGTCTGCAACCGTCTGCAATGGGGGGGGGGGAGGGGCGGGATGGGAATGAGGGGAAGCGAGTAGTGATTATTATTATTTTCGTCTCTGACTTTGTAATGATGGTATTACCTAAAGCAGACGAGCAACAACAGATTTAATTATAGTTATTATTCCATTAGTAATTTTGCAAAATCTAGCAGCGCCTGTGTATAGAAAAACACCATCAGTCACAGAAAAAGGTCGTAAGGCTATGTCACTTGCACAACAAATGCAAGAAAAAATAAAGTCTTGCAAGAGGATGTCACTGGTTGCCGGTCAAAGAGATAAACACAGGTGTTGTCGGGGCCTTCGGTGCACAATGAGGTATCATGTTATCAGTCCATGTTGCATTTGGTTGCAATGTTGACCTTGATTTCGAGGCCAGTGCATTGTCTGCGTGCCTGTCTCCCTAGAGGGGAAACTCAACGCACAGTGCAAAGGGTGCTTGCGTTGTGTTTGCAGTCTCCTTGCGGATGTTAGAACCGACTTCAGGACAGCGAGAGGAAGAAAGGGTGAAGCAGACGGACAGACAGACGGCTTGAAAGGGAGAGACAAATAGATGCGGATGAGAGAACAAGCGAAACGTTCATAGATATAATTAGAAGACGTGAATAAAGATGAACTCATGAGGAGCGAGTGGCAGAAACAGGTGTGCACATGCGGTTGTCATGATCGTGAATATACTCCCTCCCCCCTCCCCCCCTCCCTATCTGCAAATGGCCCCATACCAAGGTGGGAACCATCTGTAGTGGACACGTGCGGGGAGAAGGAAGAGTGGTGAAAGGGAAGAGGAGGAGAGAGAGAAAGATGGAGAATTATGGGGGATGAACAAGAGATAATGAATGCGCCATGACAAGGTGAATTGATGACTCTGTTAGGATGATGTGAGGGTTTAGGAACAGCTGATAGATGTCTTGAGCGTTGAGGGGGGGTGAAAGGAGGGAGGGGGATATAGATGTGGGGGAAGCGTAAAGGTGATAAAAGTCCGTCGAAATATGAACAATATAACATTATTAAGTTTTCAAAATCAAGGACTGAAAATCTTTTGCAAAAAATAAAAGATAAAATAAAAAAATCAACTACTAAAGAACAATTGATTTACAAGAAAATACAAAGTCGAGAGAAAGAAGTGAAAGAAGGATAAAGAAAAGTGCGAAATGGAAATGATCAAAAGGATTGCTATCCAAGGTGTGATGGCCAGCAGGACGGCCGCCCGCACGCATCGTTTATAACGTGTCCGCGCCGAAGTAATCAAAGATTGAATATAGATTACACGTAATGCAACTATCACGCAATCCATTATATATTCATAGGTGTTGGTGGCGAGTCATAGGCCGACGCGATCGGGGCTCGCGCTTGCTCATGAAGGCCCGTGTCGGTCATATGCTTCATTGCTTTTCGAGGACAAAGCAGTTACTCGTGTGCTTGTCTGTGTGAAATATAGAGAAAGAGGGGGAGTAGAACACACGCAGAGAGAGAGAGAGAGAAAGAGAGAGAAGAATTTGCTTCGTGTTGCTTCTCAAAGCATTTCCTTGCAACAACCCTTATTTGGAAGAGGTACCCCCTCCTCTGCTCTTCCTCCTTTTCCTCCTCCTCCTCTTCCTTCTCCTCCTCCTCCTCCTCCTCATTTTCCTCCTCCTTTTTCTCCTTCTCCTCTTCTTCTCGCTTCCTCCCGTCCTCTCTCCTTCCCAGCAAGAGAGATCTTGTCAAAGCTTTCTCGACCCGAACAGACCTGTTACACACATGGCTGTCATTGCTAACATCATAATCACCATCATCACTATCGCCACCATCTACCCCCCCCCTCTTCCAGCCCCCCTACCCCCATCCCAGCTAGACGCCGCCCCCCCCCCTCCCCTCCCCAACACAAACATCCCGCAGTTCCTTAAGGATTATCGGAAGGACCTTTTTGTCGCGGTGTAGCGTTTCTCGCGACGCGGCTCGTAATCCCGTAATTGCGTTTTTGTGCGAGTGTCTCCCCGGCTGCGTCCGCCCGGAGCAAGGGTGACGGCAGAGGGTGCGAGTGTGACACCAGAATGATCGCAGCCCGGCCGTGACGCTCCTGAAATCCACACTAGGGTGTAGGGTGTTTGTGTGTAAGGGGGGAGGGGGGAGGTGGAGAAATTTAGGGGGGGTAGGAGGGGGAGGTGGGAGGCGGAGCTGAAGGGTGTTCCTCTTTCTTCCTTCTCGCGTTTCTCTTCTCTTATTTGCGGGTGATGATGTGGATGGTATGGAGGCCCGGCTTTATTTTCTGGTCGTTTTCTCTCTCTCTCTTTCTCTCTCTCTCTCTCTCTCTCTCTCTCTCTCTCTCTCTCTCTCTCTCTCTCTCTCTCTCTCTCTCTCTCTCTCTCTCTCTCTCTCTTTCTCTTTCTATTCCTCTCTATTTCCTTCATTTTCTTCGTACCTCCTTCCTACCTCCTCTTTGCCTCCCGTCCTCCTTCCTTCCCTCTCCCCCGTGTAATCTCTCCCTCCTTCTCTCCTACCCTATTGGCTATTGCAAGAAGATGCAGAACGCAGATCTCGTGAAAAGCATAGAGACAAGATCTGCTCCGGCCATGCAGCCATTAGATACCGACATGCAATAGAACGATGCATCATTACCAGTGCCAGTCTCTTAGCAATAATGCAATGATGCACATAGGAGTCTGTGTGAGTTAATGCGAGGGAACCGAGTTTGCGAAATTTACTTTCTTTTGATTTATTTTGGATGTTTATTGCCATGCATTAAGATAGCGAGCAGTGATGCTATCAGGAATGATAAAAGAACAGCTTTTTCAAGTGTTACAGCGATATGCGGGAAATTACGATAATGCTGTTTCTATCTCTTTAAAGTTCTCGGTGTTGCAAGTTAGCCTTCCTGATTATATTATTCTGGTCATCACTATTGACAGTTACATCATCATTATCATCATTAATATCGTCATTATCCACCATTATCCTCATTAGCATGATTACCAAATACCATGTATGCCGAGGCTAAAAATTCAAGCTGCTGGTGATTGACGGCAACTGAGACAGACAGCGGGATGCTTGTTTGATCAAGGAGGGGGTAGGAGAGGGAAGGGGTGGGGGGGCGCGAGTTGATCGCTTGTCAGGCCGTCTATTGGTTTGGGATTCTTTTTTGCGGGTGGGGGGGGGGGATTTTTAACATTGTGGTTGTTGTCATTATGAGGCATTGTTAGCGCTGATTTTTGCTTTTCGACCTTCATCTTCTTTGTGCCGGCTAGAAATGTATCAGCTGCGATCATCATTATCATCATCAATATTACCACCATTATCATCTTCATCATCATCATCATTATTACCTCCACCATCATCATTATTATCATCATCATCATCATCATCATCATCATCATCAATATTACCATCACCATTATCATCATCATCATCGCCATTACCATCATTATTAACTTTATCATAACAATCATCATCATAATCCTTGACATTATCTTCATATCATCACCATCCCTTTCATCACCATCCCCCTCATCACCATCCCTTTCATCACCTTTCATTCCTATTATCCCCATCCCCGCCACGCAGCCCTGCCATCTGCAAGCATCTCCCCTCAGGAGCAAGGCCGCCCTTGGAACCCGACCCGTGTGAGGCGACGCAGGCCCGGGTGCGCCGGTCCCGCTGAAGATCCTGCCGTGTCGCACAAACAACGGTAACCCTTTTATCTCAACAGAGGTCGCCTTACCTGCCACAAAAACGGGGGGAAAATATTTAATTAAATGGCGACAAGGGACGGCGGGCGGAGCAGCTGCTGGGTGTTGATGGCGTGACGTTTGTGCGGGATTATCGCCTTCATTAAACTGATATTTTGATAATGAGGATGTGCGGCTCTAATGGCCGACGCGCGATAGTCATCTCGGGGCGCGCAGAGCGGGACCGCTTTCGCTGATCGCTATCCGGGTTCGGACTGCGGCTGTCAGGATTCATATTTGTGTGTGTGTGTGTGTGTGTATGTGTATATATATATATATATATATATATATATATATATATATATATATATATATATATATATATATATCTATCTCTCTCTCTCTCTCTCTCTCTCTCTCTCTCTCTCTCTCTCTCTCTCTCTCTCTCTCTCTCTCTCTCTCTCTCTCTCTCTCTCTCTCTCTCTCTTTGTTTGATCGTACATACATCAATTTATACATTACCTTATATTAGTAAAGGGAAAACCTTCATAGATATATTTTATATGCTTTTTTCTACATACCAATATACAAATAAACATACATACTCAATGCTTACATATATAATAAACATTAAGGCCGATAAATACTTATACATACATAGAGATATAGATATATACACATATATACATTATCCATATTACTTATCGAATATCACTAGCTCGTTCGCGCCGTCTCGACCCTCCGTGCATCAGTCAGTCGGCCACGCAAGAAACCATCATCAGGTCGAATTTACTGACCCTGGTTCAGTAGCCGGCTGAAGAAAGGATCTCTTTTTTCTTTCGTTCTTTTTATTTTCTTTTTCTTTCTTTTTTATGTGAACATGTTTATTGTTGCTACAAACTCGTCTCTGCTATCGTGGTAAAAGTTTTAGATTAGTCAAGTGAGAATATTAACGAGGCATATCGCGTACCCCGATCGCTGCCTCGGCTTGGGGAGTGGGCGGGGAGGCGGGGAGGCGGGGAGGTCTGATGTGCGGGGGTGGGTTATAGGGTGGGGGGAGGATAAGGAGGTGAGGGGTATGGGGCGGGGCCTAATTAATTGGGCAAGACGGTGGTTGAGAAATACCTGGCTTAGAGAAGGAAAGAGAGAGAGAGGGAGACAGAGAGAGGGACAAAGAGAGGGACAGAGAGAAGGACAGGGAGAGAGACATAGGGAGAAGGAGAGGGAGAGGGAGGGAGAGAGAGGGAGAGAGAGAGAGGGAGAGAGAGGGAGGGAGAGAGAGAGAGAGAGAGAGAGAGAGAGAGAGAGAGAGAGAGAGAGAGAGAGAGAGAGAGAGAGAGAGAGAGATGTTGAGGGCAAGACGTTTGTTCCAATTACACGTCAACGACACATTTCTCATGGATTTCGTGCAAGACGGAGGAGGGGTTTAATTACACTTGAGCCCGACATTGCGGCCACATCAAGGTAGGCTGAAGGCTAGTCGTCCTCCCCTTCCCCCTCCCCCTTTTCCTTCCCTCCTCAGTTCTCGCCTCTATGCCCGCTTTCGATTCTATATCCCATCCCCCCCTTATTCTTTCAGATAACTAGATGGTAGACACACACACACACACACACACACACACACACACACACACACACACACACACACACACACACACACACACACACACACACACACACACACACACACATACACACACACACACACAGAGAGAGAGAGAGAGAGAGAGAGAGAGAGAGAGAGAGAGAGAGAGAGAGAGAGAGTCGTGTTTACGAATGCAGACGAGCGATTCATATCCATCATAATCGCTGGCATCCTTTTGCTTTGATATTTGCTTTGTTATTAAGGAGGGAGACGCGGTTCGTGCGACGGGAACAAT
>BOPN01005887.1:15000-17500 GCA_017312705.2 Penaeus japonicus | reverse complement strand
AATTCAGGGGGTAATATGGGAATGCAAATCATGAAATGGCCAAGTCATGCAATATCGCTGGTAATGATGCCCTCGGATGCTTACACGGGGCGGAGTTCATTTCCTGTTTAGTTGTGCGGTTCTCGTTGATTGTTGCAGATATTGCAAATAAGTGACGGGCAGAGGGAAGGTGTTGCTTATGGAGGGAAATGGATATTTGCATGTTTCTTATTATGGCTGCAAGATGATTGGCCGTTGCAAGCTGTTGCAGTGTGTGCAGATGATTGGAGATTAGAGCGATGGAAATTTGTATTATTATTTTTTGTGATTTATGCATTGTTGTGCAGCTGTGCGAAACATGTTTGAAGGATATGCAATACACTAGAATTACGAATAGAAGTTGTTGTTGATTTTTTCCCCTGATTGCAATCGTTACAAAGCAAAATTTTCGGACGAGATTTAAGAGAGATGTCTATCACATCCCACATATTGATCTTGGTTCTCTGCGAGAGACGGCTAGGAAATGCCGCAAGAACAACACGACATTGAAATAATACAGTAGGAACCACTCATGCTGATGTTCAATTTTTTTTTCCTTTATTTTGAGTGGAGACCCAACACTCCACACTCTTGTGGTCATGCCTTTGCAAGTTACAGCCTCTTGTTGCAAGCAGGCAACGCCAGAATGCCTCCGTGAATGGATTACTCAGCTCGCCACGCCTCACTCATCTGTATTTACTCAACTCCTCCCGCTTGCACCCTCTTCCCCTCCCCCCCTCTCTCCTTCTACGCCTTGTGTTGCAATGCATACTGCGGCGATTAGCCCACAGGCCAAGGGGAATGAGGCATTGCAGTTCATTGCACATTATTGTTACATTTTGGGTATATTTCCCTTTCGACTGCTCACTTCTTTGTTTCCCGACCTGACCTTGTTTGTCATGGGGGAGATAGTTACGTGACCGGCACACCCACGCAATAATAATAAGCATACACAATTACGCATATGCAACTGCAGGCACACATAAGCAGAAACACCACAGGCACACAGATACACAAGTAGACACACGCACACACACGCACACGCACACACGAACAGCCCATCCAGCCTTCGCATCTCGTGATGTGGCCGGCGCGTGTCTAGGGAGCGACGTAGCATGATACCAGTGATAAGTAGATGAGCGGGGCTGCCAGGTAACATCAGGGTCACTTGAGTCATGCACCAGCACACTGACTGAAATAAATGAAGATGGCCATGCACAGGAACGATGGTCATGCCAGGCGCAGGAAAAAGAGCGATGCCAGACTTTATGAAGCCCTTGAACAGCCGCAATTCTCATTATTAGCTAATTAATATATCCACTTGATGGAGGTGTTATGGGCACGAGACATGCCTTGTGTTCATGGGGTATCTTTACGACTCTCGGAGCAGGAAGAAAAAAAATTGTCCACCGATGTGATGGCAACACTTCGGGCCTGAGTGGTCACCGAACACGGACATACCCGGTCTCCCTAACGTCTTCGAAAGGTAGCATACACTCCTTCACGGGCATATTCGGCATACTCTAGGGCCGAGAACGATTCACGACCTCCCGAGCCATCCGCCAGAAGCCCTGAAACGATGCCGGAGTTGCCAGGTAGGCGATAATAAGGCTCGGCAACCGATCGCTGGGGACACTGATCCGGTCCGGAGAGGACTGAGACACTCTTGCTCTTCCGATGGTCGTAAAACCCTCCCGAAGAACCGGCTCATCGGTCCATGTAAGGTAAACGTGTATGTATCGGCTATGCGATTACGTTTCCCCCCCGCGCGGCGTCGTAGAAGGGAGACGAGGCTCGGCTTCAGAGGTGGAACGGGGGATTGTGGGTGGGTGGATAGGGGGGGGGGCAACGGACAAAGCTGGAGTTTAATACCAATGATATTAAAGTACAGTATCTGCGTTTTGAATCTGCAGTCTGTGACCTTAGATAATTTACGTACACTACACCTGTTTAGATGTACAAAAACGTGTGTACTCGCCTCTGTATGTGAGTGTTTGTTCCCTTTCCCTGGCTGTGCGACTTACAAGGTGAATTGTGATGGCGATCAGGCCGTTAGTGCCTTAAGTAAGAGCCTCAAGTGGAACTGGAGCGTTCATGGGAGAGAAACCTCTCGAACCTAGGCTGTCGTCTCTGGTATTAGCACCTTGAGAGAAGGACATGCACTGGAACGCACCCTCTTGTCCTTTCGCATCCATTTCCCTCTCGCCTTTTCCCGTTTATTCCCTTTCCCTCCTTTTTCTTCTCTTATATTTTTCCCTTCATATTCTCTTGTTCACCATCCCTTCTCGGTCTTTCTTTACCTCTGGCGTGATTGGTTCGGGAGGAGCGGCATTTATCTAACTATTGGTGTTTGGGGTTAACGGATTGCAGCGTCTGTTGATACGACACTGCTGGTTAGTGCTGATTTATTTTGTATTCAGTCTCTCAGTTTATAGACGCTGTTTTCATCCAGTCTTATAGTCTTTGGATTTTATTTTGTTGT
>BOPN01005886.1:52771-57771 GCA_017312705.2 Penaeus japonicus | reverse complement strand
TCTCCTACAGTAGTTAATAATACTGTCTGGGTTACCGTACAGAGCAACATGCTTCCTTCCATTATTATTGGCGTTGTCTATAGGCATCCCCATGTAATTTCAGAATCTTTTGAATACAAAGAACAAGTCTCTAGAGAAATGTCAATGAAAAATAAAGCACTCTTGATCTTAGATGATTTGACTAAATCTAACGCTAAATTAGAGAGAGAAATATATATATACATATATATATATATATATATATATATATATATATGTATATATATATATATATATATATATATATATATATATATATAAAGAAACATAAACTAGAACAAATTATAGAAAAACTTACACGTTTTACAAAAAACACTCATTCTTATTAGATGTAATAATAACTTACAGGTCAAACATTATCCATCATACGGATGTTATCCCGTGTCATATCAACAGATGATGTAGACAAGCAGGTAACTATCCTTACGAAAGTAATTAAAAGCAGTATTGACGCGTTGGCACCTCATGTAACGCGAACCGTCCGACGTCCCCCTGCTTCGTGGATAGATGACGACATCAAGAGAGATATTAAATTAAAGACAGAAATAATGCTAAAAAAAGAAGAAAAAAAAACGAAAAATGACGCCGCCCTTAATGCAGATTATAAAGTAAAAAAAATGTTAAGCAGTTAATACAAAGTGCAAAAACAAATTATTTCAGAAATAGATTCATAGAATATATAAATCAATTCGGATAACATATGGAAAACTATTATATCAATAGTACCTAACCACAAATACCACACTGATAATCGTATAAAGTCTACACAAAACACAGAGCATTTTAACTTTTCAAAAATAGGAAAATTAACTTTTGAACAAACAAATGCGTCCACATTACAACAAAATATAAATCAGGCTATGCCTACATCTAATATTTTCATACCACAACCAGTGGATGTGGAGACTATTATCCTAGTAATAAAACACCTTCGCGAAACAAATGCTGTAGGAGCAGACGGTATTGCTTTGCGCTTTATTAAGGATAGTCTACCGGCAACCGCACATTATCTGCCAGTCATAATTAACACTTCCCTGGTCACTGGTGTTTTTCCGTCGCTTTGGAAACATGGAATAGTAATACCAATTTTCAAATCGGGAGATATAGACGACGTGAATGATTACCGTCCTATTACAATACTCCCCGTACTATCTAAAGTTTTTTGAGAAAATTGTAGCAAATCAACTGAGTTTCCTGGAGGCCAATAATCTATTATCTAAAACACAACATGGCTTTAGAAATAAGTTATCCACTGAAACAGCGTTATTACAGATAACTGGTAACATAGACAAAAAATCAAGTAAATTTATTCACATTATGTGATCTCTCCAAAGCTTTTGAATCACAGAATTCTTAAAAAACAAATTGAGATCTCAGAAATAATTGTTTTTGGTTTAGCAGCGATCTAAATGCTAGAACTCGATCTGTAAAAATTAATTAAAACATATCATCGAAACAACCAATATATATTGGTGTTCCACAAGGGTCTATTTTAGGCCCAATCCTATTTACAATTTCCATAGATGACTTATCAACCATTGCTCATAAATGCCTTCTAGTACAGTGCGCCGATGATTCACAGTTTCTTCATAGTGACTCAGTAAAAAACTTAAATACATTAATAAGAAATACTCAAAACACTCTTACACAAGCTAAAATATATTTTGAAAGTAACGGTCTTAAATCAAATCCCCATAAAACTCCATGCATATTCATAGGTAGTCGACAGAACATTGCCCAAATCCCCATCGACACAACCATAGATTTCGACGGCCACCCTATCAAACCAAACATTTCTGTGAAAAATTTAGGAGTACACTTGGACAGATACATGACATTTGAAACACACGTTGATAACATATACAGGAAAGTAATGGTGGTGGGCACATTAACATTTCTAAATCACATAAAAAATCAAATCACTACGGATACTAGAATTATGGTCGTACAAACACTAGCTCTTAGCATAATAAACTACTGTTCAAATGTTTAGGGTTTAACCAACAAAACCCAAATGCAAAAAAAGTACAAAAAATGAAAAACTTTGCTACAAGAGTTGCACTGGGTAATGTTAGTAAATTCGATCATTATCCTTTATATACAAAAATTAAGCTGTTTAAAAGTTCATCCTAAGTGTAGTTATGATAACTGTCTCTTTACCTACAAATTGATACATGGACTCTATCCACCATGGTTATTCCCCCTGCAAACTGTAGGGAATATAGTTGGCATCCAAACACGCCAGGTAGATTCCCCATTTATAAAAAGAACAAATACAGAAACAAGGGCAAGACAGATGCAAATTCGTGGTCTGAAAATGTAGAACTTGTTGCCAGAAAGCATTAAAAACATGAACAACTTTTGTAAATTTCTCTTTACTCTTCAAGTATAAATATATTTGTATTTGTGTAAGAATAACCATTGTAATTTACGGAATAAAGTGTTTTGAATTTGAATTTGAATTCCCTCCTTCCCCCCCCCCCCCTCTCTCTCTCTCTCTCACTCCCTCTCTCCTAGTTTCCCCCTCCCCCCTCTCTATCTCTATTACAGCATGCCTATCCACATCCCTTTCCCACATCAGTTCCTCTCCCCATTTTTCCCGCCATCCACTATATATTGCAACGTTCCTGCCTGATGTTGCACATTACGCCATCATCGCCAGCAGAGTTCCACGTTGGACTTCATCACCGCTGTCATTCAACCCATAACTCAGATGTCACTCATATCGGTCAAAGTCGTCAATTTCTGGCCTGATTGGATTAGCTAATGTTGGTATTTGAGTGAATATCTGATTAACAGTGGTGCTCATTAATGGCTAATGTTAATGTATATGCTATGTGTCATAGTATTGTAAATCGAGAGAGAGAGAGAGAGAGAGAGGGAGAGAGAGAGAGATAGAAAGAGAGATAGAGAAGAGAGAGAGAAGAGAGAGAGAGAGGGGGGGGGGGGGATGATAGGGAGACAGAGGGGGGTGATAGAGAGAAGAGTGATAGAGAGAAAGAAAAAAAAAGTATAGTCATCTACTTATCTAGAGAGAGGGAGTGATGTATGTATATATATATATATATATATATATATATATATATATATATATATATCTAAAGAGAGAGAGAGAGAGTGAGAGAAAGAGAGGTGGGGGGGGGGGAGGGTTGGAGAGAAAGAGGAAAAAAAAAAAATAAAATTTCAAGTAAAAATATACAGGTACATAAAATAAACGGCACAAATCATTTGGTTCTAGTTTTATTGTTAAACAAGTGATAAACAGTTAATTGGCAGATTAAGTGTATTGTAATGTATGTCACATCACAGCAGATAAGTAAACCTGGTTGTATTCTAACAATAAATAAAATTATTGAAAAATGAAAGCTTACGTAGTTAACTTAACATTGGTATGGACGTAAGCATTTTAGGATAATCAGTTACACCATACAGTATCATCTAGAATAAACTACAATATAAAAATGAACAATTATATTTAAGTTATTGCATATTGTCACGTAAGAGAGTTTTGTAAAAGATATACATCATAAAACTTAAACTAACTGATTCTGTTGACTTATCCTTATATGACCACACTGATAGTTATATTACAAGTTATCTATCTACCTATCAATCTATCTATCTATCTATCTATCTATCTATCTATCTATATATATATACCCTATATGTAGGCAGAGCTAGCAAGTGTTTTACATTAAGACAACATAATCCTGTTAAATGGAAAGAGATAAACCTTATTCATAGATGAAATGATGGATATATGGATATATTGGTGAACGTATAGGTAAAGAGGCAGGTGTGTGTGTATGTATATGTATATATATATATATATATATATATATATATATATATATATATATATATATATATATAATGTAAGCAGTAGAACTTCCAACTGGGAAGCGGAGGTTAATAATAACTTAAAATTATCAAATCTAACTAAATCCTCAATTAGAAGCCATTCTTTAACTAATAGTCATCCATTTAACTATAACTCTTTTGAAATTTTAGACTCGGCAAATACAGATTATGATTTGAATATACTGGAAAGCCTATGGATTTGGAAATTAAAACCGAACCTTAATGAATGTACTTCTTCTACTGATGTTGAAATGTTAAAATAGTAGTCCATCATCCCATTTTCTTTGTTTCGCATTCCGATAGTTTTTTGTTTGCCTCTCGGAACGCCCAGACGCTCCACTGCCTCGTTGAGGTCTTGTCATGGACGTCAAGCTCCCGTGTTTTTCATTGTTCTTCTTTGTATTTCTTGGTTAGTATTATCCCTAGCTACTTAATCTGTTTCATGAAGTATTCTTGTACCTTTATATTTGGCATTTGATGGTTTTTAGAAGTAATTTTCAATTTTAATAGACTTTTTGTTCAACCAGCTTTTTGTCACTTAGACGCTTGAGCCTAGTCGTACGTTTTCTCACCTATTTGTCTTGTTATTTATATCAATGTCTGTGATATTTCTTAGTCAACACATATATATTAAGTCATAGGAGTGTTCCAATTGTTCTCATAAGAAAATTTATAACTTTTTGATTGTAATTTCAACCTTTATATAATTTGAATGTTCTAACGGATACTGTACGTATTTGTTTTTCTACCATTTTTGAACTCCCCATTTACCTCTGTGGCATTGCCACAATTTAACATGTAAAATATATTATATATTGTGCATTTTTTGTTGAAGTATAATTGATTTTTTTTTCTTTTACAGTTAAAACCACTGATGATGAGTGTTTGAACACTCGAAACGTTTGGTTCCAATTTGTAATAAAGAAGTTTTTGAAGATTGCTTCTGTTTTTTGCTACACCGAAGAAAGTTTTAGTTACCTCAAGGCTGGAAATAAGGATGTTTCTTCTGGCAACACTGATCTTGAGATTCATTATTAACCTCCGCTTCCCAGTTGGAAGTTCTACTGCTTACATTATCAGAAAAAGGTATGGTGATCATG
>BOPN01005886.1:31212-33712 GCA_017312705.2 Penaeus japonicus | reverse complement strand
GACGAAAATGATCTAATATCCATCTCTGACTAGGCCATGCAAGTATTAATAACAACAGCTGACCAGAGACAAGCCCTTCCTGGAGGTCGTGCCTGCCAGGTGCCAATTTGATAATGGTTGTCTCTGTGTTAGTGATTACTGCGGCGACCCAATTTCCGGTAATCGGTGATAGTTTCAAAGTTCATGCTTGCCCAATGAATGTATGTGAGTGTCAGGGCTTCTACATAACACAAACACATGTATATTTGTATATATCTGATCAATAAAGTTTTTTTTTTTCTTTTTTTTAAGAAATGGTACAGTTAATTTATTAAAGTAGACTTCGGTAAATTTCAGTCAACCTTTCATATATGAAATTACTTCTCATTTATTTGTTGTCTTTTTAATGTAAGACTACGTTATCAAAACGAAAGCGAAGAATTTAGAATCGAATTTCTGTGATAGTGCCAAAAAACGAGATGTATATTCAGATATGTAACTGACTTTATGCAAATTCGGTTATGTATATGTCCACCCACCCACCCACACACTTCTTCTAAAATATGCTACTACTACTGGTTGACCTTCCTCATTCCTCTGAATTTGGGAAGCACCAATTGCAATGGCTGAGGCATCAATATGAACCTCAATAATTGGCAACTAAAATCTGCTTTTGCAAGAATGGGGGATAATGTTAATTTCATCTTCAAAGCTGTGACGGCTTCTTGACAAGAGGATGTCCATTTGAAAGGTTTTCTAAGAAGAGTCTTCATATCATCAGGTAGGTTGGAGAGGTTAGTAGAACCAAGAACCTCGAACATTATCAGCACAGCAGGACTGGGAGTAAAGTCAGACACTGGTAAATCAACAAGATTGGAGAAACCGAAATTAGAAATCCCATACGGAGCATCAAACTCATCCTCCTCCAGCTCACCAGAATCCTCAAGCATTGTCACCTGACCTGGTTTTACAACTAAACTTGATAGAGGCGTTGACGAAGAGAAGATCTCTCCTCATCAGGTAAGTTCAGGTCTCAACGGGAGTAATCATAGCTCCACGCTGACCTGTCTTCAGCTTAAGAGGTCGGCAGGTATCCTTCAACACATACACATGGGTAGTCATCTCAGTAATACGTGCAACAGTAGCAGGAATATGGTAAGGGCCTTTAACTCGCAACACTAAACCCTGTGAACCTCTGAACTCTTTACTCGCTCTCGCTGGAACAAATATTGCAGATCTTGATCGGATCATCACTGTGGAAGCGGCATGCAAAGGAGAACTCGAAGGCCGAGCCATCTTTTTTTTTTTTTTTTTTTTTTTTTTTTTAGGTTCTTTAATCACTGAGACAGCACAGACAGAAAGATGATTGGTAAGTGTCGCTCTATTTCATCTTTTTTCTTCTCTCTTTCCCTCTCCCATTCGCCTTTTTTTTTCTTTTCCCCTCTCTCGTTCTCTAACTCCCTCGTCTCCCTCTCACTCCTAATCATCCCCTTTTCCATACCTTCTCTCACTGAAACGATGTCTACAGTGCTGTTCGCTGTGGCTAAGATCTATTCAATTAAGCTAATATTGTCCTTGACAAATTCCGATCGATTTTGTAATAAATTGCTTTTTGATTTTTTTTTCTTTCTTTTTCTTTTTTTAAATATTCTAACTATACGCCTCCCGCTTCCCTCGTTGGTTCATTATTTTTCTCCAAGCTCTGCCTCCCTTGTAACAGAGGGGGGGGGGGGGGTTGATGGGGAATTATAAGAAAAAAATCTTATCTTTTTTTTTTTTTTAATTCTCTTGAAGGAAAATAGAACACATATTGTTTGTTAATCGGTTTATTTGTGAGCAAACAGATTACGACAGATTGTAATATATATATACATATATATCTATATATCTATATCTATATCTATATCTATATCTATATCTATCTATCTATCTATCTATATGCTTGTGTGTGTGTGACTGTGTGTGTATGTGTGACTGTGTATGTGTATGTCAGTGTGTGTGTATGTGTATGTCAGTGTGTGTGTATGTATGTATATGTGTGTGTGTATGTAGGTATATGTATCTGCCTGTGTCTGGTCCACCGTTCGCATCAGCCACGGGACTTGACAGGCAACTTCGACTGCTCGTTGGCACCGTTGCTGGAATCCCCGCTCGGGACACACTTGTCTTGGTCGAACAGCAGCGCATAGCCGATGGGACAGAGACACGAGTACCCCTTCGGCATGTAGACGTCGGGAATGCAATCGTGGCTGCAGGGATTCGGCTCGCAGGGGCTCTGCAATGAAGAGTCAGGTTGGATTGCAACAGCTGAAGTGAGAGTGGTTGATCTATAGATGTCATTGCATTAGAAAGGAAAGGAAGTGTGGAGAAAATGAAAGAAGAAAAACAACATAGCAGGTTCCAACCCAGCCGCGCCGCCCGTATTACCTTTCCGACCGGCAAGGGCGCCTTTGTGGAGCAGTTCGCCTCGTCAGCGCCGTCGCCGCAGTCGCGATCTCCGTCGCAAACCCACGCCGCGTGA
>BOPN01005886.1:5000-11544 GCA_017312705.2 Penaeus japonicus | reverse complement strand
TATATATATGTATCATATGTAAATGTTTTATTTTTTACTCACACACACACATATACACACACACACATAAACACACACACTCACACTCACATACACATATATATATATGAACACACGCACAGAAATACATACACAAACTCCCAGATACACGCACAAACATATAAACACACACACACAAACAAACACACAAACACACACACACACAGAAACTCACACACATACACACAAACACACCAACACACACACACACACACACACAAGTATGCACAAACAAACAAACACACACACACACACACACACACACAGAAACTCACACACACACACAAACACACACACAAACACACCTGTTTATATCTACCTTTATTATTCATATGAGAATTCCTTCGGTAATGAAACCCAACTCATTGAATCCTTACCTCACACAAGATCACCTTTTCTGACAACTCTTTGACTTTGGCTGAAACTGCCTCGTATAACGGTGCAATTTTGTTCAATGTTGCCCTCAGGTCTTGCATGGAATCGTTTTCTGTTGACGGAAATGAAGATATTATGAGGGTGATGTAATGCAATGCGTTTGGCGGATTCTTTCGGTTGATGAGGATAAGGATAATGAGACTGAGGATAAGGATAATGAGACTGAGAATGAGGGTGATGATGAGGATAACGATGAGGATGAGAATGAGGATAAGGATAATGAGAATGAGGGTGATGATGAGGATAACGATGAGGATGAGAATGAGGATAAGGATAATGAGGAGGAGAATGAGGGTGATGATGAGGATAACGATGAGGATGAGAATGAGGATAAGGATAATGAGGATGAGAATGAGGGTGATGATGAGGATAACGCTGAGGATGACGATGAGGATGAGGATAATGAGGATGAGAATAAGGGTGATGATAAGGATAACGCTGAGGATGAGAATGAGGATGAGGATAATGAGGATGAGAATGAGGGTGATGATGAGGATAACGATGAGGATGAGAATAAGGATAAGGATAATGAGGATGAGAATGAGGATAGCAATGAGGATGAGAATGTGGAAAAGGATAATGAGGATGAGAATGAGGATATGGATAATGAGACTGAGAATGAGGGTGGTGATGAGGATAACGATGAGGATGTGAATGAGGATGAGGATAATGAGGATGAGAATGAGAATAAGGGTAATGAGGATGAGAATGAGGGTGATGATGAGGATAACGATGTGGATGAGAATGAAGATAAGGATAATGAGGATGAGAATGAGGGTGATGATGAGGATAACGATATGGATGAGAATGAGGATAAGGAAAATGAGGATGATAATGAAGGTGATGATGAGGATAACGATTAAGATGAGAATGAGGATAAGGATAATGAGGGTGAGAATAAGGGTGATGATGAGGATAACGATGAGGATGAAGATGATACGGGTGATGGGGATAAGGATGGTGAGGATGAGTATAGGATGAGAATGAGGATAACAAGCATGACGATGAAGATGATATGGATAATGAGGATAAGGATAATAATAAGGAGGAGAAAGAGGAGGAGGAGGGTGATAAGAATAATCGGGATAAGGATAATGAGGATAAGAATGAAAAGGAGGAAGGGGATGATAAGGATGAGGATACGGATGATAAGTCGGATGAGGATAAGGATAAGGATGATGGAGATGAAGATGAAGATAAAGAAAGATAAATATAAAGATGATGATCAAAATGGGAATGTTGTTAATGTCATTGTGATCCTTATGATTATTGTTATTATCATTATCATCATTATTATCATTCTTGTTATTATCATTATCATCATTATTATCATTCTTGTTGATATCATTATCATCATCAAACATATTTCTACGAAACATGTTTCTAGTTCGCCACTATTAAAGCTATTGAGAGATAAAGAGAGAGAAAGGGATGAAGAGAGAGAGAGGGATAAAGAGAGAGAGATACAGAGGGAGAGAGAGTGAGAGAGATAAAAAGAGAGTGAAAGATAAAAAGAGAGAGAGAGAGAGAAGGAGAGAGATAGAAAGATAGAAAGAGAGAGAGAGAGAGATAATGAGAGTAAGAGAGTGAGTGAGTGAAAGTAAGAAAGAAAGATATATAGATAGAGAGAAATATAGAGAAAGAGATAGATAGAGCGAGAGCGAGAGAGAGAGAGAGAGAGAGAATAAGAGAGAGAAAGGGATAAAGAGAGAGTGAAAGATAAAGAGAGAGAGAGAGAGAGAGAGAGAGAGAGAGAGAGAGAGAGAGAGAGAAAGAGAGAGAGAGAGAGAGAGAGATAAAGAGAGTAAGAGAGTGAGTGAGAGAAAGTGAGAAAGAAAGAAATATAGATAGAGAGAAAGATAGAGAAAGAGAGAGAGAGAGAGAGAGAGAGAGAGAAGAGAGAGAGAGAGAGAGAGAGAGAGAGAGAGAGAGAGAGAGAGAGAGAGAGAGAGAGAGAGAGAGAGAGAGAGAGAGAGAGAGAGAGAGAGAGAGAGTTTGTGTGTGTGTGTGTGAGAGAGCGAGAGAGAGATTGAGAGAGAGAGAGAGAGAGAGAGAGAGAGAGAGAGAGAGAGAGAGAGAGAGGGAGAGAGAGAGAGAGAGAGAGAGAGAGAGAGAGAGAGAGAGAGAGAGAGAGAGAGAGAGAGAGAGAGAGAGAGAGAGAGAGAGAGAGAGAGATAAAGAGCAGAAAGAAAGAAAGAAAGATAGAGAGAAAGAGAGAAGAGAGAAAGAGAGAGAGAATAATAGACAGAAAGAGAGAGAGATAGAGCGAGAGAGAGAGACACAGAGAGAGAGTGAGAGAAAGATAGAATGACAGAGGGAGAGATAGATAGGGCGAGAGAGTGAGACATAGAGAGAGAGAGAGTAAGAGAGTGAGGGTGAGAGAGAGAGAGAGAGAAAGAAAAAAAGAAAGAAAGAGAGAGAGACAGAATGTGAGTGAGAGAGAGAAAGAGAAAGAAAGAGAGGGAGAGATAGATAGAGCGAGAGAGAGAGAGTAAGAAAAGTGAGAGTGAGAGAGAGAAAGAAAGAAAGAGAGACAGAGAGATAGATAGAATGTGAGTGAGTGAGTAAGAGAGAGAGAGAGAGAGAGAGAGAGAGAGAGATAGAGATAAAGTGATAGAGAGAGAGAGAAATAAAGTGAGAGAGAGAGAAGAGAGAAGAGAGAGAGAGAGAGAAAGAGAAAGAACGAGAGAGAGAGAGAGAGAGAGAGAGAGAGAAAGAGAGAGAGAGAGAGAGAGAGAGAGAGAGAGAGAGAGAGAGAGAGAGATTACTCAACAGGTGAGATTTCCCATGACAAACTTTCAATGCCCGCCGTGACAACCGTGAGATGCCACGTCGTCATTAATACTCTGAAAAGCAATGAAGTGTATAAAGTAAAGACTACAAATTGACATAAAAAGCTCATCAAGCGAGACGTATGATAAGAACGTATTATAGTGTACACTTAGTGACCAAAGAAAAATCAATTAGAAATAAAATACAAACTAATAAATAGATTAAACTTCTCTCTCTCTCTCACTCAAGCAATCGGGACCTGACACCCCCCCCCCCCTCTGATAAGGCCAACCGTCGCACCATACAACTAGCACGTACCAGCGAGGCGGGAATACAGTGAAATTCATTATTATTAAAATGGTGCAATACATAGAAACGCAGTGCGACACAAATACACATATATAATAAGATAAGTGGAGTTCGATTGGAAAAATACATTTTATAAATTATCATGTACTGCTGCACATGTACAACAAGGAACTGCATACGATGCGCATGTGCAATAAACCAAAGACCTTGCACAAACTGCAGAAGGGGTCCCATGTGTCAGAATCAGATTCAAGCAGATGGAGAAGAACCTGTAGTAGGTGTGTGCGGGGCAAAAGGCGGGATGCGAGGCAGCAATACACGCGATAAAGAAGGTCTTCGAAGAGCCAGATTGCGATGCAGCACTGATGATAGATGCAACAAACGCATTTAATAACATCAATAGAAAGCCAACACTTCACAACACCAAGATAAAATGCCCCAGCTTTGCCATATGCATAGAGAACCTCTACGCACAACCCGCCCAACAATTCGTAAGTGACAGGGAGACCGAAAGGCTCGAAATAAAAGAATCAGCAGAAGGCACCACCCAAGGCGACCCTGTTGCCATGGCAATGTACGCCATCGGCCTCCTAAAACTGCAGGATCGCATCAGCCACGAGAATACGCAAGTTAAGCAAGTTGCGTACGCAGATGACCTCACAGGGGCCGGAAAAATTGAAAACATAAAGAGATGGTGGGACAAGATTGATCTCTACGGGCCAATGCAGGGAATTTGTAAATTAGGGATATTACCCTAATGCACAGAAAACTGTGCAGATGGTAAAGCCCGAAAAGCTCGAACTTGCCAAAGAAAAGTTTAAAGACACTAAGATAATAATAAAAACAGATGGAGAGAAACACCTAGGGGCAATACTCGGCCCAGTACATGAGAGAGAAAAGTTCATAAAAGACAGGGTCGAGGAGTGGGTTATTGAGATCCGTAAGCTGGCAAAAATAGCTACCATCGAACCACACGCCGCCTACACCGCCCTCACATTTGGAATCAGGCATAGATGAACTTCCTCATGAGGACAGCGCCAGGCATTTCGAGCCCCTCGAAAAGACAATCAAGAGGGAACTATTACCAGCTCTAACTGGAGGTCGCAACCCAACGGACGCTGAAAGGTCCATCTTTGAATTGCCGCCCAGAAAAGGAGGCCTGGGGATACCAAACCCCTGCAAGCTAGCAGAAATAGAACATGAAAACTCCATTAAGCTTACTGCAGGTTTAACCCAACAAATAATAGATCAAAATGAACATGGGGAAATAAAACCTAGCAGAACAACAAAAAATAAAAACAGAGATAACAAGAAACAGGGAACAAAGGCAAGAAGAACAGCTACACAGCTTCACACAACAACCTTACCTATACGAGCGAAGGGGTTCAGCCTAAATAAACAAGATTTTACTGACGCCCTCGCTCTAAGGTATGGCTGGCCCATGAAAGGTCTTCCTCAGCACTGTGCGTGCGGCTCTCCCTTCGACCCAAACCATGCCATGATCTGCAGGACAGGTGGTTTTGTGGTCATACGGCATGATGAAGTGAGAGACCTCACTGCTCAGATGCTGAGAGAAGTCTGCCATGACGTCAGAGTGGAGCCTGAGCTACTCCCCACCGGAGGAAGGAATTTCAACCTGAGATCGACGAACACAACAGACGACGCTCGCCTTGACGTCAGCGCTAGAGGCTTCTGGGCCAGAGGACAGAGGGCCTTTTTCGACGTCAGGGTCTTCAACCCCATGGCCCCCAGCAACAGGGGCCAGCAGCTGAAAGCGGGCCACATCAAACATGAAAATGAAAAACTAAGGGAGAACGGGGAGAGGATCCAGGAAGTGGACCAGGGATCCTTCACTCCGTCTTCACAACCTCAGGAGGAATGGCGCCGAGGGCAACAACCTTCTACGCGATCTAAGCACAGCAGCTCGCCGATAAGAAACAGCAGCCGAAGAGCAATGTCATCGCGTGGATGAGATGTCGTCTGTCATTCTCCCTCCTGAGATGAGAGAGAGAGAGAGAGAGAGAGAGAGAGAGAGAGAGAGAGAGAGAGAGAGAGAGAGAGAGAGAGAGAGAGAGAGAGAGAGTCTTCGAGGGACGCGGTCTAGACCTCCACCCTACACTAGTGTCAGGGACACAGACTTCAAGGATACTGTGCAAGAGTGTAGATTAGGTGAAGCCATTTAATGCATATATTGTACATAATAAATAAATATATGTAAGAAAGATGGATGCCAGCCACAGTCATTAGCGAGGTCGGGGCCAATGAAATGTATAGTGAAGTGTAATAAGGGCATTTCACAAGACATGTTCCTATAACAAGAATGGAGGCCGATTACTTAAAAAAGAAAGAAAAAAAAGAAAGAGAGAGAGAGAGAGAGAGAGAGAGAGAAAGAGAGAGAGTGAGAGAGATAAAGAGCAGGATACAGAAAGAAAGAAAGATAGAGAGAAAGAAGGAAAGATAGATAGAGAGAGAGTGAGAGATAGAAAGAATGAGAGAGGGAGAGATAGATACAGCAAGAGAGAGAGACATAGAGAGAGAAAGTGAGTGAGGGTGAGAGAAAGAGAACGAAAAAAGAGAGAGAGAGAGAGAGACAGAATGTGAGTGAGAGAGAGAAAGAGAAAGAAATAATAAGAGATGGATAGATAGAGCGAGAGAGAGAATAAGAAAAGTGAGGGTGAGACAGACAAAGAAAGAGAGAGAGAGAGAGAGACAGAATGTGAGTGAGAGAAAGAGAAAGAAATAATAAGAGAGGGATAGATAGAGCGAGAGAGAGAATAAGAAAAGTGAGGGTGAGACAGACAAAGAAAGAAAGAGAGAGAGAGAGAGTATGTGTGAGAGAGAGAAAGAGAACAAAATGAGTGTGAGTAAGAGAGAGAGAATGAGAACGAGAGAAAGAGAGAGTGAGAGAGAGAGAGATAAAGTGAGAGAGAGAAGAGAGAGAAAGTTAGAGAGAGTGAGAGAAAGAGAGAAAGTGAGAGACGTATATAAA
>BOPN01005885.1:75000-87521 GCA_017312705.2 Penaeus japonicus | reverse complement strand
TATTTGTAACTGGGACTCCTCCAAGGGAATCTAAGTCTAGTAAGAGTAAAGTTTATATTTTAGGTTGGGTTGGATTAGGTTTACTTGACTTAGGTTGGGTTAGATTGACTTGACTTGGGTAAGGTGAGATGGGGTTAGAGTGGAATAGGTCTAGGATAGGCTGTGGTAAAATAGGGTAGGTTAGGTTGACTAAAATATTTTTTGAATGGCATTCTTATGGCAGCCACTCCACCAAACACACTGACCTGACTTGACTTAATCTGCCTTCGCTTCCCACCAGCCTTTGAGTCTAGTAAACGTATCTCGTGTAGAGTGGATTCGTTTGCCAGATTTAGAATATGTTAGGCTGGGTAGATCAGGCGGTATTTGGAATATGTCAGATTGGTTGGTTAGAAAAGACTAGGTTTTGGATTAGGTTAGAGTTGGGGCATGTTATTGGAGGTGAAGCTAGGTTTGAGATCGCTCCCTTTTTGTGAGGTTGAATTTGAAAAGGTTTACAAAGACAGTCGGGGAAAGAGAGAAAGGAATTACTGCTTTACAAGTTGATGAATTTTTGCATATATGACAAACAAACATGCAATCATATGTGTACATGTTGGAGGCAGAGGTTGAAGAAATTGTATATATGGGAGAGATATTAATCTTTTGTATTAATTTATACATATATATATTTTTTCCCCCTTTTTTTCCCTTTTTTTTCTTTGTCAAAACGAAAGCTTCACTGGTATATTCCCAACACACTACACCTATTGAGGACATTGTTGATACTATAGTTGGTCCAGAGTTGACTAAAACTATATCAAAACTATATCAGAGGACAGTACAGTACACATCATAAGCATTTTATTAATAACAGTGTGTTTAGTATCAATAACCTGGCACTTTTCAGTAAGAATTTCCTTTTCTTTCAGGGTTTAGCTAGCCAAGATGTCGGACAGCGAGGCTAGCTACCACTCCGACTCCGACCATGAGAAGTCCAGGGGAGGAAGTGATAGTGAGGTGAGTGAGTGCTTGCAATTTGTGCTTGGCTCTCCTTGTCGGTATGTCTTATGATTTCTACTTGCTGTTTTCTTTCTTTTGTAACTTTCGTTTTTAACCCACACAGGACGGGTGGTACAGCATGTGTACCGCGCATTCAAAAGCCCAGTTGCCGGGCGGCACAGTATTGTGCCAGCCATTCAATTGATTTAGGCCTAATAATTCGAACGCCCCGGCATTTGGACATTCTAGGCTAGAATTCCCCCGTCGGGAATGGGTTAATCATGTCTCTCAATACTCTCTCTTCTCTTCTATGCTCATGCTCTCGCTCTCTCTCTCTCTCTCTCTCTCTCTCTCTCTCTCTCTCTCTCTCTCTCTCTCTCTCTCCCTCTCCCTCTCTCTTTCCCTCTCTCTCCTCTCCCTCTCCCTCTCCCTCTCTCTCTCCCTCTCTCTCTCTCCCTCTCTCCCTCTCCCTCTCCCTCTCTCTCCCTTCCTCCCTCCCTCTCTCTCCCTCTCCCTCTCCCTCTCCCTCCCCCTCTCTCTCTCCCTCTCTCCCTCCCTCCCTCATTTCTCTTCTCTTTTTTCTCTGTTCTCTCTCTCTTTCTCTCACTTTCTTCTTTGTCCCACTTTGGGACAGCTCTTCAAGCTGATGATTGAACTGATGGCTCAAGTTTAGGTTGAATGGGTAGAGGTTGAGATATGTTTACTTGGCCTTTTGTTGGACAAGTAACATATTTTGTGTTATTCAAATAAAAAGATTTCTCTATTCCCCCCTCACTGTTACTCTTTTGTATGTTCACCTTTCCCCTGTCATCTTTTTACACTTGATCCTGCCATCCCAGAACCAGAGAATGTGTTGCCTTTAATGTGACACCTACATCTCTGATCACTTTGTCTCACAGGGAGACCAGCGCAGGAGTCGCAGTCGCAGCCGCAGTAGGAGTGGCAGCCGTGGCAGTCGCAGTGTGAGCCGAGGCCGTAGTGGCAGCAGGAGCAGGAGTCGCAGTGCCAGCGGCAGTAGGAGCAGGAGCCGCAGCAGGTCTGGAAGTAGGAGTAGGAGCAGGAGCAGAAGCAGAAGCAGGAGCCGCAGCAGAAGCAGAAGTCGTAGCAGGAGTAGGAGCAGGAGCAGAAGCAGAAGCAGAAGCAGGAGCAGGAGTCGTTCGGTGAGGTCGGACGAGGCAGAAGAAGCGAGGAGCGGTGAGGAAGAGATCAGCGGAGATGAGGAACCGGCCGACGGGGAGGACCTTGTCAACTCGGTATGGGTGGATTTTTCTCCCTCCATTATTTTTGATATTCATTGACTTTATGTCCACATGTAGACCATATCTTTCTTTCTTTCTCTTCTCTCTCTTTATCTCTCTTTCTGTCTGGTCCAAATAAATGCATCATTCAAGGATTTCCCTCCACCCACTCCAGGAATATGACAGCGAGGAGGATGAGGAAGACGACCGCCAGCCCAAGAAGAAGAAGAAGCGGGGCATGGTGTCCGACTACTTCTTGGAGGAGGCCGAGGTGGACGACGACGAAGGGGAAGATGATGACGAGGATGAGGTGAGCTTGTGTGTCATGTCATGTCAAGGTGTTGTGAGATAGTCAAGATGTTTCTATGGTTATTTGATGAACTCATTTTGTTATCTTTTATATTTTATTATCAATTATGTTTTTATAGCTCCTTTTATTTTTGGATATCCTTGTTATAGTTATTGTTTTATATTGGTGGAATGCTGGTTCTTTTCTCTCTCTGTCTTTGGTGTTTTTTATTCATTTTCATTCCTTTTATAACCAGGGAGACTACTATGACCTGCTGGGGAATGAGAAAGAGGAAGTGGGTGTTACTGCCAGGGAGATTGAAGCAAACCGCCGAGCTCACAGCGTGTGGGAGTGAGTATGCACACATTAAAATGAAGGTGTCTCTGTTTGAGGACTGGAAGATGAATTTTGAAATATAATATTTTTGCTTATAATGTAGTATAATTAATTGCTTACTTTGAATAGAAGTTTGAGTGATGTTCTATACATATTCTGTACGATTTTTATTTGATAAAAAGAAAAAAAAGATAACAGTGAAGAAATGATTAATGAATTCATGCAATTCAACTTCAACAGCAACGAGCGAGAGGAGGAGATCGAAGAGTACTACCGTCGCAAGTATGCCGAGGAGTCGTCAGCAGCCATGCGCTTCGGTGAGGGAGGCGAGGAGATGAGCGATGAGATCACCCAGCAGACTCTCTTGCCCGGCGTGAAGTGAGTGCCCTTGCGGTTGTTCTTCTTTGGGGTTGGTGTTTTCAGGTCCGCTTGAGATTGGGGTTCGAGGTGGAGTGGGACTAGAATGTCTCTCAGGGTGGGAAGGCTAAGTCCTTTGTTTATATTGAAGTGTAATATTTTTCCCCCATATGATTTAGATATTCAATAGATTTATGTAATTAATTTTGTGATAGATCTTATTATAAATGAGCCCAGTTTTAGACCTTCTCTCTATCTTTTCTCTTCCACTCTAGGGATCCCAATCTTTGGATGGTCAAGTGTCGCATCGGCGAGGAAAAGATCACCTGCTTGCAACTGATGCGCAAAATGATCGCCTACCAGTTCACAGAGGAGCCGCTGCAGATCAAGTCCGTGGTGGCTCCAGAGGGCGTGAAGGGATACCTCTACTTTGAGGCATACAAACAGACCCACGTCAAGGCGGCAATGGAAGGCGTGTCCAACCTCAGGCTTGGGACGTGGCAGCAGACCGTAAGAGATTGAATGTTGATTGGAATGATAAACATAGTTATGTGAAATAAGTACTTTTGATGACTGTGATCGTAACCAGTAATGTTTGATGAAAAATTATGTTATTTTTGTTTTTCTGATGAGTTTTGACATTGACTAGAATGTTCATACTAATGGAGCTAATGAATCCATTGTAAAAAATCTTCCAGATGGTGCCCATCAGTCAGATGACAGATGTGCTGCGTGTGGTGAAGGAAGTGCCCACTCTGAAGCGTGGAGCGTGGGTCAGGCTCAAGAGAGGTGGGATTTTGTTGTTGTTTTATTCTGAACATATTAGATGGACTTTACATGTGTCAGATAGTTAAAAAAAGGATGAAAAAGAAAAGAGAGAGACAGACAGACAGACACACTATTTTTTTTTTGGTCTAAAATGACTAGTCTAATGAATATACACATAAGCCAGCGGCTGATGGATGTTGATGTTATGTTGCATAATTCCATGGTGGAAATATCAAAATTATTATCTACAAATCTTGCATAATCTCGGAAAGATTGCAAACACAATTACAAGATCAAACCGATGTTTTTGAGTGATGATTTTGTCCGTTTCTAGGTATCTTCAAGGATGATTTGGCTCAGGTGGACTACGTGGATGCCTCGCAAAACAATGTCCACCTGAAGTTGATCCCACGTATTGACTACACGCGCATGAGGGGAGCCCTGAGGTGAGGTGTTGATAGGAAGATATCTTGAAATCTTACTTTTAAAAAGAATTACCTTTTTTGTCTTCCCCTCTTGTTTTTCATTGGCTTTGTTCTCATTATTAAAGTTTATGGCACATCTTATGTCTCCTTGTGCTCTGTTTATTTGAGATAAATTCCCTTGTACTAAAAAGCCTTATCAGTAAGGAGTATGATTTGTAAATTGTTGAAGGAATAGGCTGCTTGTTCCATGAAAGTGGTTACCATTCTGTCATGAGTAGTACTCTTGCATGATGCGGAGTCCTTCTTTTATTAACATTTGTTGAATTTAAAATTAACAAATTATAATCAGTTTCTTTGCCACTTGCTCTTCTATTCCCTTTCACTCTTTGAAGTTTAGGATTCATAAAAACATAATGATATTTCTATTTGTACCATCTGCATTTTCTTTACTTATATTTTGCCTCCAGTATGTGAGACATTATCAATTCTGAAAAGTATCTTCATTGCAGTTGAAGGTCTATAATTTTGTTTACATCCAACAGATCCAGTCAGTCAGACAACGACCTCAAGCGCAAGAAGTTCCGCCGCCCGGCCCAGAAGCTCTTTGACATCGATGCCATCAGGGCCATCGGTGGTGAAGTCACGCAGGATGGTGACTTCCTCATCTTTGAGGGCAACCGTTTCACTCGAAAGGGCTACCTCTACAAGACCTTCGCCATGTCGGCCATTATGGCGGACGGTGTCAAGCCGACACTTAGCGAGCTGGAGAAGTTCGAGGAGCAGAGTCTGGCAGACATGGAGGTATGTGGCTTGCAAGCTGTTTGGGTTTGTCTTGAGGTGAATTTTTAGGGTCTCTCATGAATGGACTTTCAGATTACCCAAATTGGGTATTTGGATTTATATTCTTCAATAGTTTTTATGTTTGCCTAAGCAACATATCAAATATTTATCCTGATTGTTTATAGATTCTGGTTCTGTCATATTGCAGTCAAAGCAACATTTCTTTTTGTTTTGAAGAATACTAATTCTATGCTAAGAATTGCTCATCCAGTTCTCCTCTTCATTGGAGAGAGCATTGTTAACAATCTTATTACAATTTAATTCAACTTCAACCATTTCTCCAGCTGACCACCTCCAATCGTGAGGATGAAGGCCACAGCTTTGCCCCTGGTGATAATGTCGAGGTGTGCGAGGGTGAATTGATGAACTTGATGGGCCGTGTCACACGTCTTGATGGTAAAGTATACAGGCTTTGTAGCATGTTGTTTTGTTTTGTTCTTTCACCCAATTTTTTTTGTCATTTACAACCTATGTTATTGATTTTTGGAAGTTAATGTTTGTCTTGTAGATGCATTAGGACTAAATACATTATTCTCTTCTAGGCAACAAGATCACAATCTTACCTAGGCACGAAGACCTCAAGGACGAGCTTGAGTTCATGGCTCATGAGCTGAAAAAGTACTTCAGTCAAGGAGATCACGTGAAGGTCATTGCTGGCCGCTACGAAGGAGACACCGGGCTCATTGTCCGCGTGGAGGAAAACATGATTGTCCTCTTCTCCGACTTGACTATGCACGAACTGAAGGTAAGATAGGTTGTCATGATATGCTGTAGTTGATTTTTTTTTTCTTTCCGTCTTTCTTTCTCAACTCCCACCCCTCCACCTTACCCCTGACTGAATTGGAAAAAATGAACTTACTGAATTGCCCTTCTAGACCTGCAGCTCAATCTTGGCTTTAATACCTAAATTGCTTGGCAGGTCTTGCCTCGAGATCTTCAACTCTGTGCGGACGTAGCAACAGGCGTGGATTCCCTTGGGCAGTACCAGTGGGGAGACCTGGTGTCACTAGAGTAAGTGCCTTTGCAGTTTCTCTTCCATTTGCACACCCTTGCTTATTTACACTAATTTTGCTTCCATTCTGTCAGTTTGATTCTGCTGTTCATCAATGTTTTTGTTTGCTTGTTTTGAGTTTCGAGTACATTTAAAGCCATCCAGAGTGGTCCACCTTTTTCACTTCCTATCCTACCCCACAGCGCTCAGACCGTTGCCGTTATTGTGCGACTGGAGAAGGAGAACTTCCAGGTGCTCAACATGCACGGCAAACTGGTCCACGTCAAGCCCCAGGCAGTGCACAAGAAGAAGGAGAACCGCAGAGCCATGGCCTTAGACTCGGAACAGAACACCATCCAGGTCAAGGATGTTGTGAAGGTTATTGACGGTCCACATTCGGTAAGTTTTGTTTTTATTTTTATTTAATTTTTTTTCAAGGGGGTTATATTTAGATTATTTGCTTCTTCCCTTTTCCAGCATTTATTTTTTTCTCATGTCTCCTATCTTCTTTTATTATCTTCTATCCTTTTGGTAATCTGAATTTCAAATTATGGAAGGTGATAGCAAAAGGTGAATCTTGTGGAAATAGGTATTTTGAAGAACAAAAAAAGTCATTTTTTTTTTTTACAGCATAGCTTTATAGACTAACAAAACCATCAACTAAATAAGCAAATTAATGGAATATAATATATCTAAAGGGAAGTGAATAGTAATTCATATTATTTTTATCTGACCCCTCAGTACATTTAGCCTTTCTGATTATTGCTAACTATGCTTGAAAAACAAACAAACAAGAATTATCCTTTTAACTTAATCAGATATTGTAGCAGGACCCTAAGCACCAGAAGGAGAGAAAAAGGATGAAATACTTTGAAGGCCCTCCACTAGTCCTCTTTATATTTTGTATAAGTCAATATGAAATGAAGCTTGGTTGCCTTATGTTCATGATTGCATGAAGTAAATTTATCTGGACCACTGTATTCGTTGGAACATGTCTAACTCACTTATGATCATAATTATTAAGTAACTGTGGTCTAGACTCTGGTAAACTGCTGTCTGCCACCATAGCTTGAGGGTGGGAGTGGAATGTTCTTGGACGACCTAGATTTCAATGGTGCAAGCAGGAGAAAATGCAAAGATGCTCTGGGTTCCCCAACTTGTATACTTGCACGATAGGGGGGGGGTCCAAATGGGTACAGATCCACTAACAAGGTGTCTATTGCAGCTCTGAAATGGCATATCCAATAGACCTCACATTATGGCGAAACAGTAAAATCATGCATTACACAAAAACATTGCTAGAATTCCAATGGGAAAGTACATAATTGTAATAGAGGGTGTGACTTGTCATTTGCCAAAGCAAAATATGATTCTCTTCATTTACTCGGTTTCCATATGGTCTTCCTTTGTTTCTAAGGCATTTTAAGAAATTTGTAAACTATCCTACAGATGTTATTTACTGCAGTTCTTGGTTTTAAAGTACTTGGTAAAACTTGTGTCTGGATTCCAAACACCTAACTCACAGATCATAAAGATGATAAGACAAGTGAACCTTGTTAGATGTTAAAGAATTACCAAGATCAGAAGAGCTCCACAAATTAATTGAAAATCCTTGTTCCTCAACTACAGGGTCGTCAAGGTGAGATCCGACACTTGTACCGGAACTTTGCCTTCCTCCACTCGAAGATGATGATTGAAAATGGTGGAATTTTTGTGTGCAAGACAAGGCATTTGGTCCAGGCTGGTGGGGCAAAGGTGAGTAATGATATGGCTTATTTTGCTAAATTATTATATTATATACTGAATTATTAAATTATTAGATTATACTTGGGAATTAGGTACTCATCCCAGTATCAGTGCAACATTTAGATTTTTTTTCATGTGTGCGCTTGCTTGTTATTTATGGTTACTTGCATTCACTCAACATTCTCTTTCCACAGTCCTCAGGTGGAGGCATGGGAGTCGGTGGAATGGGCATGGGCACGGGATTCATGTCCCCTCGGCTCAGCTCCCCTGCGCACCCTGCCGGTGGAGGGGCTGAACGTGGAGGTGCTGCAGACCGCGGCTTTGGGGATAGGAACCGCGGACGAGGGCGAGGTAGAGGCATGGGCCGTGACCGAGGCATCATTGGACAGACTATTAAGATTACGCAGGGGCCATACAAAGGTAAATTTTCTTTTTCTTGGCTTATTTATTATATTTATCAATAAGTGTTGATCATATTCCTGGTATGACTAAGATATCATGGAAGTATAAAGGCTGATCCTTCCCCTGTCTCATTCTCCAGGTCATGTCGGCATCGTCAAGGATGCTACGGACACAACCGTTCGTGTGGAGCTCCACTCCAAGTGCCAGACCATCATTGTGGACAGGTCCCGTGTGGCAGCAGTGGGTGCCACCGCCAGGTCTGGATCCGTCACCTCGTATGCCCGTACTCCCACCTGGGGCGGCTCGGCTACTCCCATGTACGGCAACACTGGCTCGCGCACTCCAATGTATGGCTCTCAGACGCCTCAGTACGAAGGGTCACGCACTCCTCACTATGGCAGCATGACTCCATCACACGATGGGTCAGCAACTCCTGGAAGGTGAGTCATGAGTGAATAAAGATAAATGTTGCATTTAGTCTGTTGATATGTGTCTGATTTTTGTATGACTGTAGGGCATTAAGCTTGGTACCTGACTTTGTGTTTCTTTTATGTATATACTGTGTCCATGACATAATTACATTATTTAATCAGTTTACTGAGTGTTATTTCAGCAGCATTGAGATAATAAGGATATAGTGCTCTATTATAACTAATGTTTTTCATCTTGTGTATCAATCTACAGACAATCAGCATGGGATCCAACCATCACCAACACTCCTGCACATCATTCAGAGTTAGATGATTACTCCTACGATGAAGCCTCGCCTTCACCAGCTTACAATCCTGGTTAGTAATGAAGGAGCTATACGATGCATCACTTGTTAAGAGCTCTCTTCAAAACTATTATCTTCTTCTAGTGAGTCTATAACTGATGATACTTTGAGCATTGAGTTATACAGGTGTACTTACGATTGCTGTGAGGATGTTAGTGTAAGTGTTTCTTTCTTTTTTGTCAAAAGGAACTCCAGGCTATCAGTCCGATGCAGGCCAGGGACCATACACCCCTCAGACCCCCGGCACAGTGTACAGCTCAGACCACAACTACAGCCCATACCAGGCTGAACCTTCACCTTCTGGATACCAGCGTAAGTAGTTCACGGCCTGAATTTGTGCTGAAGTTATGAGAGTAAAAATGTCGATGAAAAGAAGTTCGTTCAAAGGGGCAAGTTTCACATGTCGGTTCTTGGTTCTAAATGATTAACCTATTGTGTGTTTTTACAGCTGGTGGAAGTCCTGCTGGATATGTTGGAACCCCTAGTCCAGGCGCAGGATACCAGGGATCTCCTTCGCCTGGGTCAGGTTACGCCTCTCCATCGCCCCTGGCCTCCTATAGTCCAATGACCCCAGGGGCTCCTTCCCCCTACAATCCTCAGACACCGGGAGCAGGTGTGTGAGCCGGAATTTTTTTTTTTTTTTTTTATTGATGTACTATTATTTTTAATTCCTTAGGCACGAAAATCTGCTTTCAGATACACTTTCTTCTTGGGCGAGATCTGAAATCTCTTTGGAAATAACTAATTCTCTCCCCTTGCCAACAGGCCTAGACTCCCTGAGCATGCATGAGTGGCAGACGACAGACATCGTGGTGAGAATCAAGGAGACCCACGATGACTCCGGTCTCATTGGCCAGACTGGTGTTATCCGAGGAGTTTCTGTAAGTACCATGCATCTCTCACTTTGCTCATTTTTTTTATTTGTATTTTGTTCATGTTTATTGGGACTTACATGAAACTGGAACTTTGGTTGCATTTTGATTTGTCAATGGATACTTGATTCTATTTTTGAGTTGAAATGTTTGATGATGATGATGATTATTGTTATTATTTTTTATTTTACAGGGTGGAATGTGCTCGGTGTTCCTGCCAGAGGAGGAGCGTGTAGTCAATATTCTTGGGGAACACCTGGGACCAGTGACTCCTGCCCAGGGTGACCGGGTTAAGGTCAGTATGGTCCTTTGTGCTTCGCTGGCTTCTTTGCAAATCCTCTTGCTCTTGTGTTTTTTAACAGTATAATGTTCCCTACTCATATCTCTACTTCTACTTCTTCTCCTTCTCCTCCTCCTCCATCCCACTCCTCCACCTGACATCTCTGAATATAAAATATATCTTTAGGACATTTACCTACGGACATTCAGTAGTGATACCAAGTTCTAAGAAATCTTGTCTCCTTTCCAGGTCATCTTTGGAGAAGAAAGGGAACAGACCGGAAACCTCCTGTCTATTGATCACAACGAAGGTGTGGTCAAACTGGACCACGCTGATGTGAAGATGTTGCAGCTACGCTACTTGTGCAAGATGAAATAAGTGTCGGTATGCCTGCGAGTGCAAGCTTTTCTTGCAAATGCCTTGAGAGAGGCAACCCTTTCCCTCCCCCTCCCTTTTTTTTTTTTTTTTTGCATAAGGGTAAAAGATGTATGTAGGTCTATATATATATGAAGGTAGTACTTTTATTTTTAAAGCAAGCACATGAGATCTTGCTATGTTTGTGCGTTTGCAGGTGGCAGGTTGGCTGAACTCCAGTCATGATGATAGTAAATTGAAATACATATTGGGAAGTAAAGGACGTTCCTCTGCTGCCAAGTGTAATAGAGAGCTACCAGTATGTTTAAAGGCGATAAAATTTAATGTTTTGATAGAATAAACGAGACATAGTTTCATTTACATTTACATATATATCCATGCAAATATCATGTTTACACCCAAACATCTGATTCTACAAAAGAGTACATACACAAATATGAATGGGAGTATGTATGTGCTTGTGTATTACAGAATTGAAGTCAGCATTGTAATGTTTGGCAAATTAAAATTATTATTTCCTGCATGTCCAGTGTGACAAGTTATAAAGTTGTTTCAATAGTTTAAGCAAATCAGCACAGATATACCCATTGATTCCAGATGTTATTTTCCAAACTGCATATTATTACACATGTTTTTTAGTGGTATTACATTTGATATAATAAATATTTGAATTCTTTCTTTCTAAGCATATGTAGGCCTGTATTCAGCTGTAACTAATGTGATATTCGAAGACCTCGTTTTTAAAAGTTCATCAAGAAGACAAAACTGCCTTTGTTTCCAATTTTCTAAATATATACTTATCTTTTTTAATATCACTCTATAGCAAAACAGAAGGAGAAATGTTAAAGGTATATCCATAGGAAAAAAAAAAAAAAAGGGGGTTTCTCTGCATCGTTGAGAGGCGAAGAACAATGCAAATCAAAGACGGGCTGCAGTACCTGTGCATTGAAAGGTCTTGTAAACAGGAACAGGTTATCGCGTTTTGTCGTTTTCACTGCCATACATGTCAAGCAGAGGACCCACTTCAAACTTCATCTGCATCCCAAGTCACAATACCATCTTTATTTGATATAGATGTATGATTCACACTTCATCTTCTGTATATTTAACAGTCTAATGTTGAAGTTTTGTAATAAATAAGAAAACGGAATCACTGTCGGTTGGTATTTTATGTTCGTTCCTCAGGTATGTTGTTGTTTGTAAAATCCACATAAGTGAATGTAAATAAGAAATACAGATTTAGATAAAGGTTGATAGTAAGTAAAAGGACATATTATAGTAAAGATGCTTAGTACAGCGATATGCAATATTAAGTACTTTGCAATTGAAAGAGTTGATGCATTTGACGATATTAAAGCAAATACATTTAACACAGAGACCAATAGAGGGAAAGTATATATAAAAAATATATATATTTAATTGATATCAGAGTCTCAGGGATTGCTTATTGTAGAAATGGAAAACATAGAATTAGACATGACATGATAGATTCTACTTTAATACACAGTCCTTTTTTTCTCTTTTGGTGATAGTCACTATAGGCAACATGAAAATTAAGAATATAAAAGGTAAGTTGATTCATTTAAATTATTTTTGAAGTACACATTTGACAGCTAGAATTGTCCTTAACCCACTCACGACGGGGGCATTCCAGCCTTACACGTCACAATGCCGGGGCATTCAAACGCTTAGGCCTAAATCAATTAAATGACCCGGCCACCGGGCCCTTGAATGAGCGGTACCGTAGTGTACCACCCGTCCAGAGAGGGTTAAAGAAGAGTTATTAAGGAGAAATGATATACATTTATAAGTAGACCATATAAAGATTCATATTCTATAATAGTAA
>BOPN01005885.1:65000-67500 GCA_017312705.2 Penaeus japonicus | reverse complement strand
TATATATATATATATATACATATATATATATATACATATATATATACATATATATATATATATATATATATATATATATATATATATATATATATATATATATATATATATATATATATGTACATATGCATATATGTATATATATATACTAAAATCACTTTCTGTGTAGATATGGCACTCCTACGTGCACAGTCCCACATAGCCAGGCGAGGCAGGGCGCAAAAAGCCCCTTTTGCAACAATCAAACAAACTTTAATCATCCATGAAACCTCAAGCGGAGTGTTGCCATCTGCGGAGTTGTGTTTATGTTCCGTTGCCGTGCGGCTTCTTGCTTGTCCGAAAGGGTGTGTATTTTTTTGCTTACTGTGCGTATTATGATGGATTATTTAATTTACAAATTGATTTTCATCATTACCATGCTCTGTTTATGCGCGGGTATGTACGAGAGCGCACGGACGCACACGCACACGCACACGCGCGCGCACACACACACACACACACACACACACACACATATATATATATATATATATATATATATATATATATATATATATATATATATACATATGCATGTATATATTTATAAGTATAATCATATAACACACACACATACCAACACAAACAAACAAACACACACATACACAAACAAACAAACACACACACAATGAATAGATATACTCAAAGAACATTAAAAAGAATGCGTACCAGTGAACAGGTCATAAATATTGATAACATGAGAAAGAGGTGGAAAGAGAAAACAACAGAATGGGAAATATACGACACAAAGATAACAAAAACAAGACCAATGACAAGATGGCGTGAGGAAATAGCGAAGTTTTCAAGCTTACTGAACTGGAATCACAGGAAAGGATTGAGAGAGGCCTACGTCCTGCAGTGGAATGATACAGGCTGATGATGATGATGATGATGATATATGTGTGTGTGTATGTGTGTGTGTGTGTGTGTGTGTGTGTGCGTTCGTGTGCGTGTGTGTGAGTGGGTATGTATGTGTGTGTGTGTGTGTGTGTGTGTGTGTGTATGTGTGTGTGTGCGTTCGTGTGCATGTGCGTGCGTGTGTCTGTGAACGTGTTTGTCATGTAAGCATATTTATATCATGACCCCACCCTGTTTATCTATCTCTCTTTATATTTATATATACACCTGCATGTATGTACGTAAGTAAACACCAATACAGCTGCAAGTGCCATGAAAATTACAGTATATACCCGTCCAAGGATTCATAGACAGTGAGTATTTTCCCTCGCAATCGCTTGGCTAAAACCAACATGTCGGCCAGACAGGAAATCTCAGGTTCAGACATGCACGCAGCCACACAGACACATTGCTTTTGTTTCATAAATAACCCGTTTAGCATGCAGCATTTATTACGTATCTATGTGAAAGCTTCCTTTTGATGTTGCAAATGACCTTTCAGTATGGTTAAAATGGCAGAAATGGCTACGATGAGCATTATAAATGATAATACAATTCTTCGTCAAGAGGGAACAAACTCGAAGGAGAAATTTGCTGTGGACTATTTTCTGACGATTGCCATGACACGTGCTTTTCTGTATTGTTTCGGACATTTATTTCTGGCGTTTTTAGCCTGTAATCTCTTGATTTTGTTGACTGGGAGGTTAGATTATTTGTTCTCGAGTTTAAAACTTTAAGTTCCAGTAATAAATAAGTAGACTGGATGAGAGATTTGTCAAATTCTAGGAGGTTTTTGCAAATGCATCGATCGCAAGCCGCCGGTTCAAGTGAGAGTTTTACTTGTTTACTTGAAAGTGCACAAAGCAATGCACAAAAGTTTGATATTCACTTGAAATTACAGTTGACACAATTAGGAAATCTTAAATTCTGGATAATGGAGATGCCTGACAGTAAATTCCCATAGACGCCATTACGGAATTTTCCAACACGTTAGCTTCTGATGGTAAGTGGAATGAGGAGTACCCTTATTATAGTCTTTTCTTTTGTGAATATTTACTATTTTAGCATGAATAACAAAAAGAAAGATGACAGAAATACAGAAGAAAGTCCTCCATGAACCAAGCTCGAAATATTGATGCCATAGTGATGACGTCACAGGCGGGGGCCCTAGGAAGCCTCCGGCTCGGCGCTCTGCTTCTCTTAAAACCCAACACTATTAAACCACCCAAAACCCATAATCCATACCCCCCTAAAAAAAATCCCTCCCAATAAAACCCACCCCACCACCCCCGAAAACCAACAAACCAAACCTGAACAAGCTCAAAATAAAACGAACTAAAAGGAATTCGCGTTCCAACAACGAGGTTTTCCGAGCGATGGGAGCCGGGCGAAGGTCTTGCCACGTCAGTCCTTGGTCGTTACTGCTCTCGTTGATATGAACTTTGTCGATCCTATGATGATTTCCCGTTCACAACATTAGTGGATATCAGTGGTAAATAACTCAGTTTAGTCAGCACTTCTTGTCGCTACTGGTAGTGAATTTTTTTTTATATATATATATACA
>BOPN01005885.1:50000-60000 GCA_017312705.2 Penaeus japonicus | reverse complement strand
TATATCTTTCTATTTACATAGCTATCCGTCTGTTCATACATCTATCTGCCTGTCAGTCAGTCTATCTATTCAATTGCTTTCTCCAGCCAGTTATCTCTTGCTGACTAAGCTGACTATCTGATCAACCTCATCATCTTGTGTGTCTCTTTGGCTCCCTTATTCATGCATCAGCTTTTGTCTGACCTTGTGTATCTGTTGGATAGCAAGTTGTTTATTTATGTCTGTCTGTGGATTTGTGTGTTTTGAACTGTTTGTTTATGTCTGTCTTGACTGAATTTCTGTCAATATCTTGTTTGTTTTTGTTCCTGCCCAATTCTGTCTCTTTATTTTATTTGTTTCTGCCTTTCTGTCTACCTTCTATCAATTCTATTCTTCTATTTCTATCAATATCCTGTTTGTATTTGTTTCTGTCTGCCCAATTCTTCCTCTTTTTTAAGAATTTATTTCTGCCTTCCTGTCTACCCAATTCTACCTCTCTTTTGTTTGTTTTGTTTTGCCTCCAGTCATCAGTTTAGGGTTTACATATAGTCATAGTCAATTATACACTTCCAGTTATCCTTCTGTCGCATGAATGTAGTCATCAGTCTGTTACTGTCATCAAGCTGTCAGTCAAAAAGTAACTCAAAGTCATCAGTCTTTCCTTTTGTTCTTTAAGTCACTCAGTCAGTACATTTATTATTTTCTTGTAAATTTATTAATTTTGAATATGTATGAATGAACTGACATACTTGCTCCTTTTGTATTTTTCTTATTGTTTACCTGGCTATTCTTGTCTGTTCTGTTTACCTATCTTGTATCTAACTATATTTGTCTAATTTTGATATTTCTCTGACTTCCTAAATTTACTTGTTCTTCCATCTATATTTATATGTCGGCATCTGTTGGATATTAGTTTATATCTGCCTGTTATTCAATATTTATTTTCATGCTTTGCCATTTTCATACTATTTCCTTGCATTTATATTGAGATGTCTGTAAGCCAATCTATATAGTTATTTATGTTAGGACTCTCTGCCCCCTCTCCCCCCCTCCTCTCTCTCACTCTCACTAGCTCACTCTCTCTCACACTCACACTCACTCTGACTGACTCTCATTCACTTTCACACTCACTCTCACTCTCACTCTCACTCTAACTCTAACTCTAACTCTAACTCATTCACTCATTCATGCTCCCTTGCCCCTTTATCTCCCTATATTGTTTTTTTCCCCCTGTTTCTCTTATCATCTCCACTCTCCTTTCTTTTATCTCTCCTCTCACTTCTGTCATTCTCTCTCTCTTTTTCCCTCAGTAGAGGAATCAGATTCTGTAGTGTATGAAAGTAGATACTGCTATACTTATGTAACCTGTAAAGTACTCAAGGAACAGGAATCTGTGAACTATGTTAAATTATCAATCCGTGAAAGTAGAAAAAATATGTTTCCTTTACTTTTAAATTGATTTTTTTTGTGATACTATGACTTTTTATCCATTCTCTTCTCTTTTTCTGATGCTTTTGCTATTATTTATGAGCAGTTTATCAATAGTTGCTACCTTCGCTTGCAGAGCCATGGAGGAGAGCCACTTGAATCCACAGGGGGAGGAGGAGGAGGAGGAGAAGGAGGAGGGAGAACTAGAAGACGGAGAATTGGAGGATGAGGAAGAGGAGGAGCCGCAGCCGCTGGACGGGGGTGGCAAGCAGGAGGAGCCGTCACAAGAGCAGGAGGACGCCACAGCAGCGGGAGCTCTGGGGGCCTCTCCCTCCCGCCAGAACCACCACCATCACCACCACCACCATCATCACCACCACCAGCACCCGGAGGACAAGGAGGGAGGCAAGGAGGGGGAGCACGGGGCTGATGACGGCGCGCCTGCGGAGGGGGACCACAAGGGGGAGGAAGATGGAAGGAAGAGAGAGGTGAGGATGAAGGAGAGAGAGAGTAAATGGGGAAGGAGGGGAAAGCATAGAGAGGAAGGGAAGGAGGAGAAGGAGGGTTGGAAGAGAGGAAGATAGAGGAATGAGAAGAAGGCTGTGAGGAAGAGGGGGACTGGGAAGGAATGAAATAGGAAAAGGAGAGAATTAAACTAGCCAGACAATAGCTAGACTAACAGAGATCTTGATTGTTTTTTGTGATGTAGAAAATTAACAGAAGTAAATAGCCTAAAAGATTAGAGTTGTTATGAATTTCAGAAGAGAAAATACACCCATTTAAAAGTTGGCAGTGCTACTTTGTAAATCTAATTACTCCATTGAAAATCCTTGTTTGTATGAATAGTTTTTTTTTTTTTTTTTCTAATGAAACTAATTGGGGTTGGAAGCATTTACATTAGCTTTGTACTTTGGTAACTGTGAATGCGAGAAGAGCATTGAATAAGAATGAAAAATATCACTACTCATTTTATAGAATATTCATCTTCATGACATTTCCCAGTAATCTGTATTGTCAAGTCATTGCATTCATGATCCTCATATATCAAATGCATTGCACTCCAGGGCAAATCCAGCAAAGAAGAGAGGAAGAGGAAGCACAAAGATGATGATGAGGAGAAAGAAAAGAGAAGAAAGAAGAAGAAAAAGCGGAAACATGTAAGCAGTGATGAAGAAGAGGACGACATGTCCCCTGTGCCGAAGGTGAGCTGGGATTTATTTTGTATATGCGGGGAGGAATGGCAAAGCGAAAGGGTTATGAAAAGGGATGTCGAGTACTCAGTCACAGGTGTCATATTTTATCCTTCGGTATTGTTTATACTAAAACTTATGCACAATTTATCTTATTTTCTTATAACATTTCCTTTTGAACATTTTGTACAATAGTTTGTTGTACCATAACTGTACCTTAAAACTGGAGTTTACTGTACACTTTATTTCATTTATGTATTCTTTATCTTATTTTATTTTATTACATTTTTTAAAGTTTTATATTACAATGACATTTTGTTAGTATTCACAATCCTAATAAGAAAGGAAAAAACAGATTGATTTCTAAAAATCATAATGTAGTATAGAATCTTAATAGATATCTATCCCCACATAAGAAATCTCAATCTCCTTTTCCGCTGATTGCAGTTCCATCGGAAGATTATGCCACAGCCCTTTGACGGCAACATGGGCTTCGACGCCATGCTGCAACAAGAAATGTACCTGAGGGGCAGGTCCCCCCCGCCGGGCATGATGCCCTACGGTCCGCCCCCACCCGGAGCGTTCGCCTCCCCTCACTCGATGTTCAGGGGACACCCAATGTCTGGTGAGCTTGGCACGTCCTGCTTGTCTTTGTGAGAGAGAAGGAAAACAGATTTGATTGTTATACTTGTCTTATACGTGTCTTTGTAAGAGGAGAAAGAGTAAAAGGAATATAGGATTCCGTAATGTAGGATATGCAATTAGCATCGTCATATTTGGATCTTCTTCATCAGAATGGTGTGGTAATTTAGAAACACAAATTACATGTCTTGCAAGATGGAATAATTCATTCTCATACATGTTCTTGTGGGGTTAGGTTGTCTTCCTGTGTGTATGTGTATTTATTGACAAGACATGTAATTTTATTTATTGAATTTTTTTTTTTTTTTCTTCCAGATTTCGACTCTTATGATTCCGGTTCGGATTCTGAGATGCGAGAGAGACGCAGAAGACGCAGGAGGCACAGGCGGTCAAGGTCGCGATCACGTTCACCGTCTTTTAAGAATGAAGCCATTTGCATGTACTATATGCAAGGCAGCTGCAAAAGAGTAAGTGTGATAGTGCACTGTCCCTCTAATGGCATCTCTCTCTCTCTCTCTCTCTCTCTCTCTCTCTCTCTCTCTCTCTCTCTCTCTCTCTCTCTCTCTCTCTCTCTCTCTCTCTCTCTCTCTCTCTCTCTCTCTCTCTCTCTCTCTCTCTCTCTCTCTCTCTCTCTCTCTCTCTCTTTTCCTCTTTTCCTCTTTTCCTCTTTTCCTCTTTTCCTCTTCCTCTTCCTCTTCCTCTTCCTCTTCCTCTTCTTCTCTTCCTCTCTCTTCCTCTTCCTCTTCTCCTTCTTCAGCTGATGCCTTGACTGACTTTGAAATATTTTTCCTCTGCCTTTATTATGTGAAATTTTAACTGACATATGTGAATGTGCTATAAAGTTTGTGTCTGTTATTTATTCATATATTTATATTATTGATTGTCATTCCCCTTATTTTTGCACGTCTTCCCCCCTCCAGGGCAAAGCGTGTCCCTACTCACACGACATTCAGCCGCAACGTAAGATGGAGCTGTGCAAATTCTACATGATGGATTGCTGTGCCAAGAAGGAGAAATGTCTGTACATGCACAAGGATTTCCCGTGCAAGTATTACCACACAGGTCTCCGGTGCAAGCTGGCTGCAAAGTGTAAATTTAGCCATGGGCAGCTGTCAGATTCTGCCAAACAGATACTACTGAAGGTTTGTTTGTGCCTTGTCTTTTGGTTCTGTTTGACTTTTGTGTGAACTGGAATTTTTCACTTGCTTTGTTTTTCCTTTCTCTTAGTTTTATTTAGTCTATTTTTTTGCTTGTATGTATATACATATGTGCATGTGCTCTTATTGCAATAAGAAATGTTAATGCATATTCCCCTAGTTAAATGCACGTTTATACTTTTGCCTGGCACATGTCCACTTTTTTTTCACCAAACAAACTTCCTTCTCTCCTTAGCACATAGAACTAGCTCCCAAGGACATCTTGGGAGACTTCCCACGACTGACCAAGGAGGCGGCTCAGCTGGTGGTAGACATCACGGAGGGCCACCGGCGCGGGCAGCCTCTCAATGTGGAGAACATCCCTGGCATCATGGATATGAAGGGCAGGGGATTTAAGTGTAAGTTTTCATATTTCTCATGCTTGTGTATTTGTATTCCTGTTGTTGTGATGTAGTTATTATAGTAAATGTATTGATATAAATTTCTAAGTTAATTTGTGTTATTGGTAATAGTGCTATGTCATACTTTTTTTTGTTGGGGGATCATATTTATTGGTCTTGGGACACATGAGAAATTTATCATCAAATGCACTCAATAAAAACAGTAGGAACCAAAAGTCAATTAATCCTCCTATCCCTCTGGCCGTCCATCCAGATGTGGACAAGGCCATCCGAGCCCTGGAGAAGAAGCAGGAGAAGAATCTACTTAAGGAGCATGAAGAGCAGGAGCTTGAGGAAGGACCGGGCGGCGCTGGAGCAGGAGACGGGGGCAGCTTGGATCACCCGCAGCAGCACTATGACCAGCAGCAGTCGCACCATCAGCACCATCAGCAACACCACCACCAACACCAACAGCAGCAGCAGCAGAAGCATGCGTCCAAGCAGGAGAAGATGTCGAAGCACGGGCGGGAAGAGCCGGAGGGCATTGCGTCCCCCAGGCATGGCGGATCACCTCCACACAGTGAGTGTTTAGGGGAGACTCTGAATAGTAAATTGCTATTATTTAGAATAGTATTTTACTCTGGGAATCAGATATGTATCCTTTTTTTTATGCCAAGACATTTCTAGGGACTTTTCATACAATGTACTAACAGTTTTGATATTATCTGCAGTGAATGATATGATGAATGGCGAGGGCCAACAGTCTGGCTTTGGGAGCCAAGGAGGCAATACTAGTCACATGGGGCCAAGCCCAGGCAGGAAGCTGGGCCGATTCATGGCCGGGATGCCGCAGAAGCAGCGAGAACTATTTCAGCGCATTCAGCAGCAGCACTCTGTCCACGATGACCAAGAGGAAGGGACGGGGGAGGCGGGGGGGATGGAGGACTCGGCAGCAGGCACCAGTAACGTCAACTGGTACTCCAGCGATGAAGAGGGGGATGGCTCTTCGCCCACCAAGTCACATGCACAGGTAAGGAGCAGAAAGTTGACGCTCAAATACTGAATATGCAGAGGTTGAAGTAAACAAAGACCATCATTAACCCAGCACAAAGAATCTCTCTCATGGGTTGCTCTTTCATCTTCTCCTTCCAGAGTGCAATGCAGTCGTCCAACAACATGTCGCCAAGCCGGACTCCCCCGCTACCCCACCACGCCTCAGCTACTTCTCCTTCTCAGGGGGCGATGACACCCCCAGGCAGACCAGGCAGCAGTCCTGGCAACGCCTCCACCTCTCCAAATACCCCGTTCTCCAACATCAACCTGGCCAACATCAACATATCCTCGGACCTGGCAAGTGTTTTGTCAGCTCTAAAGAGTCAGAATGCAGCTAGTACCAATAGGTAAGCTTTTTCTTTGGTTTGGCCATTCTGTGTGTGGTCTTGGGAGGAGAGTATCCTCCTGTACACAGCTACTTTTAAGTTTAAATATTTTATTTTTATTTTTTTTGGATATTTTTTTTTTCTCTCGATATTCCAGGTACATTGCTTTCAGATGTTGAGAATTAGGACAAACATTTGAAAATTTATTCAGACATTTATTAGTATATGACTTGCATAATGTAACTGGAACAGTTCTGTGACCAAGATCTTTGGTTTAGGAACAGGTTGCTGCTGTTTTCTGAATGGGTGAAGTCTGATTGATTATTTGTTTAATTTTTATTTATTTTTTCCATTATATTTGGTCTTTTTTTTTTTTTAAGAATGTACTCAGGCCTGACCTTTTCTTTCAGTAATTAATTTTGTCTTTTGGATAGTAAGTTTCTCTCCTTTTTTTTTCTTTTTTTCCTCTCATGATCAGGGACAAGGATAGACGAATGAAATCTTACATTTCTCTTTAATTTTCAGAAGCAGTGATGAACCTGGAAGAGGGCAAGTGTCGCAGTCACCTCGAAGAAGAGACCCCAGAGAGATGCCCAGAGAACTATCTCAAGACATGTCCCGGGATCCCAGGGAAGTTTCGCGCGACCTCAGGGACATGCCTGATCAACGTGACATGCCAAGAAGCCAGTCTCACGGTTCTCGAGACCCCCGAGCTGACTCACAGAGACTTGACTCGGATTATTCCCAGAACCCGTGGATGAGAGACCAGCAACCCATGGGGGGTCGCTGGGATTCCCAGAGGGATTTGGATACTCCGAAAGAGGGGAAGGGGCTGCGCGGGTCGTTCTCCGAGTCGAGAGAGGCGGTCGACCAGGACCAGAGGCAGAGAACAGGAGATGTTGACCTCCGCGTGTTGCCAGGGATTGACGACAGCAGACCCCAAGGGCAGGAAGTGAAAGGGCTGACACAGGACACAGACATGAGAATCTCTAGTGAGCCATCAATATATGACGTGGATTTAAGGCAGCTCAGTTTGCCCGGCACCTTCAAAGACAATGACGAGGACCCTAACTCCCTTCCCTTTAAGGTTCCTGTCCACACGCCAGCCAAAGAAATTGTTGCTTCCATATCTTCCCACTCGCCCATGTATTATCAGTTGGTGAAAGTCTGCATTCCAAAACCAAACTTCTCGCACCTCAAGATAAACAAAGATGACCCAAAGATACTTGAGGACCCAAGGCTAAGAAAGATGCTCCGGCGCAATTCCACGGAAGATTCCTCCAAGGGAAGTCCGAGGACGCCATCTAGGTATGAGTTTGATGGTCCAATGAGTCCCCCGGCATACACTGCACCCAGCAAGAGCGAGCCCAAACCCGCAGAGACGGAATCCAGAGATCCAAGGATGTCTGGCTCAAGGGATCCGAGGGCTGAGCCGCGTGGGGATCCCCGTTCAGAGCCGCGTACAGAGCCCAGGGGAGATCCCAGAGTGGGCACCCGGAGTGACCCACGGATGGGGAGCAGGGGAGACCCTAGGACAGAGTCTCGGGATCCCAGAAGTGAGCCGATGGGCGACATGAGGAACCAAGACCCAAGAATGTTTGGCGGGGGCAATGGGGGCGGCATGATGGACGGAGGAGGCATGCCTTTCAACAACATGGGTCCGGGGCCCATGGGGGGAATGATCCCGCCGCGCAACGTAGATCCCAGAGGTCGGCCGGGGCTGCTAGGTCCAGCACCCATGGCCTTCCCAAGCAATGTACCTCATGGCATGGGGCCCAGGATGCCACCGTACATGATGGGGCAGATGGGACCAGGGCCCAATGGCGGGTTCTATCCCGATGAAGGCGGTGACATGATGGGGGGAGGGGGGTATCCCCAAGGAGGACCAGGATGGGGGGGTCGGATGATGTCAAACGACCCCAGGTTAAAGAGAGACATGAGTGACGGAGGCAGGTCCTACACGCCACCTCCTGTGTCCTAGTTATGAGCCCTGCAAGGATACTCGTTAAGCTGTGATGTTTGCCATGTTGGCATTTTAGAATGTAGCTGTTAAGTTATTTCATCTGCTATAGTTAGCAGGCCAGTGATTAAGTGGGTATTACTTAAAAAGTTGGCCTAATAATTAGGCTTCAAACTTGTAGAATCAATATTTGATCCCATGTCTGTGTGTTCAAGTAGTGTGTTACCTGTGCTGTTAAGCACACCAGTTGTGATCATGAATGTGTGAATGTTTGTTAAGTCATTTGTGTAACTTTTTCTGTGTTGTATGTGGAATAATTCAAGATCAAAACTCATATGGACAAAACCTTTCTTGCTCATCTTAACTTTTACGAATTGTAAGTTTGTGTTGTTTCGTTTTCAGATGGATGATTGTTCGCATTTTCCGTGTATTTCGTTCCTTAGTCTTCCTCCATGTGCAGCTCTGTGGTGTGCGAGGGTCATGATGTGGAATTTTAAGGTAGACTGATGTAAAAAATGTGATCAGGAAGTTAATCTAGTTTGTCAGTATCATTACCCTTTTTTCGCATCAGGCTGGAAATTCCTCATCTTGATGTACCAAACTGTATATTTGTATCTGTTTTATCTGTTCTCCATTGACTCGGAAAGATAAGGAATGATTTATTTCTTGGTAATCGTGACCAGTTCTATATATATGTATTTGTATATATAGTTGGGTAATTTATTGCATTCTTATTGTTAATTATTTCAGTACAAAGGGATTCAGTCCCCTCTTACCTTTAGAGAACTGTAAGTACCAAGGTTTAATCTGAATTATAGGATAAGCTTTCTCGTGTGCTGCAGTGGTGAAGGCGACTCTGTAATGCCTCGTAGCTGTTACTGTTTCAGCTTCAGTAGTGGATCACCCGTTTCTCTGCCTTTTCTTAACATGTACATTTTTTGGTAACTTTTTAAAAGGCTGTTGAAATTCTATTGGGCACTGCCTGTATGTGATGAAGCCTGCCTACTCCTGTGCACAAAACTGTGAAGTATTTGCAATATCATGGATATTAAAGGGAAAAAAAAAAGACATGCAATACAATATTATTTATTAGAGGCAAAAAAGTTTGGCAGAAAGTGAATCCTAGATTTTTTTTCTTTTTTCTCCGTTTTTGATAAGTGTATTGCCTTGAAATTCAAAACCAGGTGAATAATGTAAGCCATAATGTAATTTATTAACTTAATTGAGAGACAACGCTTGGTTATTTTACAGTTTTCCTTCTTTATACATGCATAATTGAAAAATGTTGCTAAGTCATTTTACAGTCTTCTCTATTTATACATACCTACCTTGTTTTAGCATATGATGATTGACAACTTGTTATGAAAGGAATTAATTGTACGGAAAATTATTTTGTGTGAGTTTCGTTGAATGTTACACGTGTCGGAGAGGATTCTTCCATAAAGCCAATGGCTATTACAGTCTTGCTTATTACTATACATCTGGATGTCGGTAATTCAGCATGCGGCCCACAGCACTCGCAGACTTCTTGTACACGACATGCTAGCATTATTATACACTGACAATAACGTACAGGTGAACAAAAGCAGAGCAACTCATTCGATGACATTATTATATATCTACAGATACACAAGAAACCAAGTACAAAAAACAAACAGATATGAACACACACGCACGTATACAAAGACACGACACAAAAGGAGTAATTTTCTTCCAGATGTAATGATAATGCGGAGGCTTGTTCAGATCAATTGATTTTGTAATTACAACGCCTCAGTGTGGTGTAGGTTACATTTTTTTTTTTTTTCTATTAGGATGTATCGCCAATTGATTATTGTTACGGCTTTTATTACCTTTTTTTATATAATGAAGACACATCTTGGAG
>BOPN01005885.1:37500-42500 GCA_017312705.2 Penaeus japonicus | reverse complement strand
TAGGTGAAACCCATTTTGCTTAATATTATGGCAATTATAGTAATTATGACTGCAATTTTTATCATAACTCACTCATTACTCATAGCACAATAAAATGACACAGCAATCCAAAATCCCTGGAGGTCATGTACGTCGAGCCGCCCGTCGTCAGGCCAAAGCTCCTGCATCATAAGTGTCATAACACCCATCTGTAATGGGTTAATAAGAACCGGTTTTCCATGCCAGTACAGAGATGTATGTGTTCATTATATATATTGTTCCTTGATAATACATTTACAATATTACATTCCGATTTCCAAATAAGTTTCCACTCGGCAAGTATTGCATATCAAGCATTTATATCACCTGTTGCATTCATATGATAACTATAAGTTATATAAACTTCATTAGATTAAAATTTTTGATGTTAACAAATCTTAAAGACTCTTTTCTCGATTCCTAAGTACTCCGACTCTTTTCCAGGAATAAGAAAAATGATAAATTGATCAAAAACACAATGTTCATGGAATGCATGATAGCTAACCATATCATTCATGTAAACAGTTTTTATTTTAGACGTAAAAAGACATGTGACGATCTAGTGTATGTTCTAAGTGACTATAGACGCATGATGTATTCTGGAATATAATTTTGTTACTACAAACCTGGTGTTAATAATGTTTCAATTACATCGTCTCACACATGCAATGTATGTGCGATATCTTGTTTGTATTATGCCTTTTAGAGCTTTAAATTATATGAATCATAATCTGTGGTTGACTTTTAAATCACTTATTTTGGGGTATTTTCAATAATGCTCGGAAATTTTTACTTGCTATTTTCAACAAAGCTTAGACGTTTTTATTAAGTTCTCTTATGGTTATTCTACATTAGAATAAGATAATAAATAATCAGAAAGTGGAGATCAAAGTTATTTATTGGTATAAAATGATTATTACTTAGATTTTAATAGTGGAAATAAGTTGGATCAGATTTTACCTCAAAGAAAATAATTGTATCGTAAAGCATGATGAATATAGTATTAAATACATCAAACTGGATAATTAGATTTATCAGTAATTTGTTAAACTATTCTGATATTAATCAGTAATATGGTATGGGCTCCCAACCCCCGTTGGTTCCTTGTGAAGTAATTCCAGGTTGGAAAGTTTTTCAAAAATGCACTAGACTCTTCCAAAAGGTTTTGAAAAAGGAAAGTCTAAAGTGAAGAAGAATAAAATGGCTGGCCAAGTCAAGTCAAGGGAGACTAAAATAAATATCCTATCTTAACTCAAGAGATCGGATATTAACCAAACACATTAAATTACCTAAGAGTCGATCCACATTCTTGGATCCACAGTCCACTCTGCCCTCTCTATCCCTCGCACAAATGCCACTGGGTAAAGGTAATGTTTTGTATCATGATTTGCTCGTGGGAGGCCCCCTTAGACTGCTTGTGGGGTATTAGTGCCCACTAAATGATGTCCTTATAAGGTATTTTCGTGTTCATGTGCACTGGTATATTTTGTTATTTTTGAAATACTGGAAATTTGGCAGAGAACAGCACGTCAAAATGAATACTTGGTGTTGATGGCTGAACAAGTATAAGATACAAGTATTATGACTTAAATCTTTCTCTTGTATTCAAAACTTGTGATGGCCTTTAAAAGAATATTCATTTTTGTGCAATCAAGGCTTTTGGAGGTTTTAAAATTCAGTAGATTAAAAAAAAAAATCAAGTAAGCATTTATTACCCTGTATTAAGTATCACATATGGCCTTCCACGTAACTATAAAAAACAACTAGGCAAAAAAAGGATTGTAAAAGGTTATAAAGACTGCCAGGGAAGCCAATTGATAATGTCATAAAAGGAAAGACGTGTTTCATTTCACAAGCCTTTTTCCACTTTATTTTTAGCAAAGGGACTAGGAGTTTATATTCAAAAGTGTGTAGGCAGAAATGACAAGAAATTCTAGGGCAAGATCCTGAATATTGTACTTTTTATTCATGCTTGCTCAAAGAGGAGTAAAACTGTGTGCTCTTCTGTAACATGAACTGGTAAGGGAGCAGAGAACTGGAGGAAACTAAATTCTTCATAGATAATCTTGACAAGCTTGTGGATACTTGTTCTCAAAGAAGAAAAGTTAATAGTGGTCACTGGTACTGACTGATGGGACAAAAGATGATTTACTTGATGTGGTTTGGGGTGTAAATAGCATTTAGGCTTTGTGGGGTGTCAACATTTTTGCTAAACTTTCTTATGCACTATACAGAGAAACTTCTTTAAAAAAATATGAATGAAAAGCTTGGTATTTGGTAATAATAGCACTGCATCAAATGAGTGGCAAGGACACCACACTTGTGCTTCAATAAAAGCCACCAAACCTCCAATCAGCATATATCTTACAAGATGAACCTTTGTCTGGTTCCTTCTTTGATGATATATCACCATCAATACAAGTTCCTTCTTACTTTAATTGAGTGTACCCTTGTCTTTCACTTGGGCAGATTGGTTTATATAGTAGTGAGTGTCAGTGTTATTTCTCTGTATCTTTTCAAGGTTCCAGTTTATTTATCGAAGTTTCCCAAAAGAAATTGGCCCACTAAATCATTTTTATTTTGTCCTCCCCTCCCCCCTAATTTTCTTTTTTTTCAAAGCCTAAATTTAGCTAGACTGCAATATCGCTTATGAATCACATGAAAATCAGGCAAAAAATTTTTTTTCCATTTACTTCTGGGTAATCACGAGACTGGTCAGTCATATGTCAGAAACATTAATGGCGGTGTGGAAGAAAGATATGCGTTTTTGGTTAACCGGTGCATAATATCATCTTTCAGATTATACCTGACAAAATTATAATTTCTTAGGATTGATGGATGTCCTACTCCATCTCTATCCCCGTTGTTAATTACACCTCTGACTATGGGAATCACTCTGACTCAACCTATGTTAACATCAAGACCCAATCTCCGATGACCACCAAATGTTAGGTAAATCCCTAAAGCAATCCAAGAAAAAGGTAATCAGAAATTGACCCCACAATATAGAGAGAATGACAAGGTTTCAATTGAGTTCATAACAAGCAAAAGGCACATGCACAAATAATATGGAGTAGCATCATCTCAGTCTACCCTTCCTGCCACTTGGCTGAGTGACATGAGGGGGAATAGATGGGATATGTAGGAGTCACACTACCCAAAGTCAATGGCCAAATCAGACTAAAAACTAATGGGTGTTTGTACATTTCAGCAGACTAGAAGTGAAAACTTTGTGGATATTCTGACAGGAAGAGAGAAATATTAACCAAGTTAATAATAAACTTTGAGAAAATACGGTGCTAATATACAACACTAAAATCATGATTCCAAAGCATCAAATGTCATTTTGTAGACTGATCTCACCTCTCTCTCTCTCTCTCTCTCTGTTATCTCCATGTCCCTTTCCCTCCCTGTGCTCGAAACAAAAACAGAATCACCATAGCAACAGTAACAATGGCCATGACAAATGCTTCATATAACCTAAAGGATCATGCGAGAACAGAGATCTTGATTGCCATAATTTGTTCATTTGGCTATGGCAATATCCAAGAGTATGACAAACATGTTACTGCTGCCTTTGGTTATAAGAAAGACTCATAATGACTAGGTTTTGGGCTGTGCCACTAATCTTTTCTTTTGAAGAGCATGGAACATAAGATCTAGACCAGTCTTGCAGAGAAATTGAGATAATTTACTGGAAAGGATAGTATTACAATCAAATACTAGCCTACAAAACAATAATGGAAGAGAAAAATAACTATTAGATTTTGGGATATGTCTGGATAGACAGTAATATAAGTATGCTTGTCACTCTGGGTGCTTGAGCTTTTCCAAAAGGGACAGGAAAATATTAGAGTACACAGAGTTATCATCTTGCTATCTTTCACTACCTCTCAAATAATATGGAAAAATAAGGGAAATACAAGACAATTACTAAAAGACATCATAAAAGACATAAAAAATGATTGAACTAAGCCTTTTGCAATGTTAATACACTGACAGTTCACATGTGTATAAAGGTGTAAAAGGAAGGGAGGTAAATGTAAACAAAATGATTTGAAAAAATATATAATTTATTTTATATACAAAATTTTACATACAGGAAACCCGTCAACAACATAGTTACCTCCTCTATGAGTAGTAAAAATAAGCGTATTCATTTTGGTCTTCTCATTTTCACATGGCCACTGGATTGCATAGCAATTCATTTCTGTTACACTTTGATTGCACAGCTGGCCATGCTACTGTTCAAGACATCAATATCTCAGTCCATAGCACAACAGAAACAACAAAGTCTCACTTAGATATAGTTCATCACACATATACTTTATCACTATCATTTTGTAATGACCTTGCACTAGATTCCCTCTGCCAACCATTACGCCGACCGCAAGAACAAACAGTGAGTCTCCTGCCTCAGCTCAGGTCTCCTCTCCGGTGTACCCGTCACTCTCTCGATCGGCTCTTGAAGTCTATTCTGTCGTCTATCTCGTCCTTGATGGTTCTGTTCGCATTCTGTATGTTGAGCAAAGGGTCCTCGCAGATGTACACGTGAACCATTTCTTTCAGTCTCTTGTTCGTCTTGAGGCCGTACGTTTTCGTGGATCTCTTCGGCAGGGTGTTTTCCGACTCTCCACTCTTGCTCTGTCTTCTCTTCTGAAATTATCTCAGAGATAAATATGTTAAAAGGACTTCAAAACATATGTAACATGCAAGAAAATTATCCATCCATTACAAAAGAAAAAAAATCTAGTTTTGGTTACTTACTAATCTTTTACTTGAGATTTTAGTATAATTTCTTTGTATTATATTAGAAATATAGTACACATTCTCTTCACAAACGAGAAATCTTTTGAATTCAAGATCATATTTTTTATACACATTCCATTTACATTCAAGTAATTTGTAATATCTCAGCAATGATCATAGCCTAATTGTTATATGAACTGGCTTATTCAACTTGGATATTCTTTAAAATTACT
>BOPN01005884.1:77500-85000 GCA_017312705.2 Penaeus japonicus | reverse complement strand
ATCAGCAGGTCACTCTCACCAGCCAGCAGGCTTATTCACGGATCAGCAGGTCACTCTCACCAGCCAGCAGGCTTATTCATGGGCCAGCAGGGTTATTCACGGGCCAGCAGGCTTATCCAGAGGCCAGCAGGCTTATCCAGGGGCCAGCAGTCTTATCCACGGGTCAGCAGGTCACTCTCACCAGCCAGCAGGCTTATCCACGGGCCAGCAGGCTTATTCACGGGCCAGCAGGCTTATTCACGGGTCAGCAGGTCACTCTCACCAGCCAGCAGGCTTATCCACGGGCCAGCAGGCTTATTCACGGGTCAGCAGGTCACTCTCACCAGCCAGCAGGCTTATTCACGGGCCAGCAGGCTTATTCACGGGCCAGCAGGCTTATCCACGGGCCAGCAGGTCACTCTCACTCACCAGCCAGCAGGCTTATTCACGGGCCAGCAGGCTTATTCACGGACAATCAGGTCACTCTCACCAGCCAGCAGGCTTATTCACGGATCAGCAGGTCACTCTCACCAGCCAGCAGGCTTATTCACGGACCAGCAGGCTTATTCACGGACAATCAGGTCACTCTCACCAGCCAGCAGTCTTATCCATGGGCCAGCAGGCTTATTCATGGGCCAGCAGGCTTATTCACGGGCAATCAGGTCACTCTCACCAGCCAGCAGTCTTATCCACGGGCCAGCAGGCTTATCCAGAGGCCAGCAGGCTTATCCAGGGGCCAGCAGGTCACTCTCACCAGCCAGCAGGCTTATTCATGGACAATCAGGTCACTCTCACCAGCCAGCAGTCTTATCCACGTTCCAGCAGGCTTATTCACGGGCCAGCAGGCTTATTCACGGGCCAGCAGGCTTATTCACGGGCCAGCAGGTCACTCTCACCAGCCAGCAGTCTTATCCACGGGCCAGCAGGCTTATTCACGAGCCAGCAGGCTTATTCACGGGCCAGCAGGCTTATTCACGGGCCAGCAGGTCACTCTCACCAGCCAGCAGTCTTATCCACGGGCCAGCAGGCTTATCCAGAGCCAGCAGGCTTATTCACGGGCCAGCAGGCCACTCTCACGAGCCAGCAGGCTTATTCACGAGCCAGCAGGCTTATTCACGGGCCAGCAGGCTTATTCACGGACAATCAGGTCACTCTCACGAGCCAGCAGGCTTATTCACGGATCAGCAGGCCACTCTCACCAGCCAGCAGGCTTATTCACGGACAATCAGGTCACTCTCACCAGCCAGCAGGCTTATCCACGGGCCAGCAGGCTTATCCAGAGGCCAGCAGGCTTATCCAGGGGCCAGCAGGTCACTCTCACCAGCCAGCAGGCTTATTCACGGACAATCAGGTCACTCTCACCAGCCAGCAGGCTTATTCACGGATCAGCAGGTCACTCTCACCAGCCAGCAGGCTTATTCATGGGCCAGCAGGCTTATCCAGGGGCCAGCAGTCTTATCCACGGGCCAGCAGGCTTATCCAGAGGCCAGCAGGCTTATCCAGGGGCCAGCAGTCTTATCCACGGGCCAGCAGGCTTATCCAGGGGCCAGCAGGCTTATCCACGGGCCAGCAGGCTTATCCAGAGGCCAGCAGGCTTATCCACGGGCCAGCAGGCTTATCCAGAGGCCAGCAGGCTTATCCAGGGGCCAGCAGGTCACTCTCACCAGCTAGCAGGCTTATCCACGGGCCAGCAGGTCACTCTCACCAGCTAGCAGGCTTATCCACGGTCCAGCAGTCTTATCCACGGGCCAGCAGGCTTATCCAGAGGCCAGCAGGCTTATCCAGGGGCCAGCAGGTCACTCTCACCAGCCAGCAGGCTTATTCACGGATCAGCAGGTCACTCTCACCAGCCAGCAGGCTTATTCACGGATCAGCAGGCCACTCTCACCAGCCAGTAGGCTTATCCAGGGGCCAGCAGGTCACTCTCACCAGCCAGCAGGCTTATTCACGGACAATCAGGTCACTCTCACCAGCCAGCAGGCTAATTCACGGATCAGCAGGTCACTCTCACCAGCCAGCAGGCTTATTCATGGGCCAGCAGGCTTATTCACGGGCCAGCAGGCTTATTCACGGGCAATCAGGTCACTCTCACCAGTCTTATCCACGGGCCAGCAGGCTTATCCAGAGGCCAGCAGGCTTATCCAGGGGCCAGCAGTCTTATCCACGGGCCAGCAGGCTTATCCAGGGGCCAGCAGGTCACTCTCACCAGCTAGCAGGCTTATCCACGGGCCAGCAGGCTTATCCACGGGCCAGCAGGTCACTCTCACCAGCCAGCAGGCTTATCCACGGGCCAGCAGGCTTATCCACGGGCCAGCAGGTCACTCTCACCAGCCAGCAGGCTTATCCACGGGCCAGCAGGTCACTCTCACCAGCCAGCAGGCTTATCCACGGGCCAGCAGGTCACTCTCACCAGCCAGCAGGCTTATCCACGGGCCAGCAGGTCACTCTCACCAGCCAGCAGGCTTATCCACGGGCCAGCAGGCTTATCCACGGGCCATCAGGCTTATCCTGGGGCCAGCAGGCTCATCCAGGGGCCATCAGGCTTATCCAGGGGCCAGCAGGCTTATCCACGGGCCAGCAGGCTTATCCACGGGCCAGCAGGCTTATCCACGGGCCAGCAGGCTTATCCACGGGCCAGCAGGCTTATCCACGGGCCAGCAGGCTTATCCACGGGCCAGCAGGCTTATCCACGGGCCAGCAGGCTTATCCACGGGCCAGCAGGCTTATCCACGGGCCAGCAGGCTTATCCAGGGGCCAGCAGGCTTATCCACGGGCCAGCAGGCTTATCCACGGGCCAGCAGGCTTATCCACGGGCCAGCAGGTCACTCTCACCAGCCAGCAGGCTTATCCACGGGCCAGCAGGCTTATCCACGGGCCAGCAGGCTTATCCACGGGCCAGCAGGTCACTCTCACCAGCCAGCAGGCTTATCCACGGGCCAGCAGGCTTATCCAGGGGCCAGCAGGCTTATCCACGGACCAGCAGGCTTATCCACGGATCAGCAGGCTTATCCACGGACCAGCAGGCTTATCCACGGACCAGCAGGCCTAACCACGGACCAACAGGCTTATCCACGGACCAGCAGGCTTATCCACGGACCAGCAGGCTTATCCACGGACCAGCAGGCTTATCCACGGGCCAGCAGGCTTATCCACGAGCCAGCAGGTCACTCACACCAGCTAGCAGGCTTATACACGGGCCAGCAGGCTTATCCACGGGCCAACAGGCTTATTCACGGACTAGCAGGCTTATCTACGGACAAGGAGGCTTATCCACGGGCCAGCAGGCTTATCCACGGGCCATCAGGCTTATCCTGGGGCCAGCAGGCTCATCCAGGGGCCATCAGGCTTATCCAGGGGCCAGCAGGCTTATCCACGGGCCAGCAGGCTTATCCACGGGCCAGCAGGCTTATCCACGGGCCAGCAGGCTTATCCACGGGCCAGCAGGCTTATCCACGGGCCAGCAGGTATCCAGGGGCCAACAGGCTTATCCACGGGCCAGCGAGCTTATCCACGAGCCAGCAGGCTTATCCAGACACAGGCTTATCCAGGGGCCAGCAGGCTTATCCACGGGCCAGCAGGCTTATTCACGGGCCAGCAGGTCACTCTCACCAGCTAGCAGGCTTATCCACGGGCCGGCAGGCTTATCCAGGGGCCAGCAGGCTTATCCACGGGCCAGCAGGCTTATCCACGGACCAGCAGGCTTATCCACGGGCCAGCAGGCTTATCCACGAGCCAGCAGGTTACTCTCACCAGCCAGCAGGCTTATTCACGGACCAGCAGGTTACTCTCACCAGCCAGCAGGCTTATCCACGGGCCAGCAGGCTTATCCACGGGCCAGCAGGCTTATCCAGGGGCCAGCAGGTCACTCACACCAGCTAGCAGGCTTATACACGGGCCAGCAGGCTTATCCACGGCCCAGCAGGCTTATCCATGGGCCAGCAGGTTTATTCACGGGCCAGCAGGCTTATTCACGGGCCAGCACGTCACTCTCACCAGCCAGCAGACTTATTCACGGGCCAGCAGGCTAATCCATGGGCCAGCAGGTCACTCTCACCAGCCAGCAGGCTTATCCACGGGCATGCACGTCACTCTCACCAGCCAGCAGGCTTATCCACGGGCCAGCAGGCTTATCCACGGGCCAGCAGGTCACTCTCACCAGCCAGCAGGCTTATCCACGGGCCAGCAGGCTTATCCATGGGCCAGCAGGTCACTCTCACCAGCCAGCAGGCTTATCCACGGGCCAGCAGGCTAATCCATTGGCCAGCAGGTCACTCTCACCAGCTAGCAGGCTTATCCACGGGCCAGCAGGCTTATCCACGGGCCAGCAGGCTTATCCACGGGCCAGCAGGTCACTCACACCAGCCAGCAGGCTTATCCACGGGCCAGCAGGCTTATCCACGGGCCAGCAGGTCACTCTCACCAGCCAGCAGGCTTATCCACGGGCCAGCAGGCTCACTCCACGGGCCAGCAGGTCACTCACACCAGCCAGCAGGCTTATCCACGGGCCAGCAGGTCACTCACACGGGCCAGCAGGTCACTCTCACCAGCCAGCAGGCTTATCCACGGGCCAGCAGGTCACTCACACCAGCCAGCAGGCTTATCCACGGGCCAGCAGGTCACTCACACCAGCCAGCAGGCTTATCCACGGGCCAGCAGGTCACTCTCACCAGCCAGCAGGCTTATCCACGGGCCAGCAGGCTTATCCACGGGCCAGCAGGCTTATCCACGGGCCAGCAGGCTTATCCACGGGCCAGCAGGCTTATCCACGGGCCAGCAGGTCACTCTCACCAGCCAGCAGGCTTATCCACGGACCAGCAGGCTTATTCACGGGGCAGCAGGTCACTCTCACCAGCCAGCAGGCTTATCCACGGACCAGCAGGCTTATCCATGGGCCAGCAGGTCACTCTCACCAGCCAGCAGGCTTATCCACGGACCAGCAGGCTTATCCACGGGCCAGCAGGTTACTCTCACCAGCCAGCAGGCTTATCCACGGACCAGCAGGCTTATCCACGGGCCAGCAGGTTACTCACACCAGCCAGCAGGCTTATCCACGGGCCAGCAGGTTAATCACACCAGCCAGCAGGCTTATCCACGGGCCAGCAGGCTTATCCACGGGCCAGCAGGTTACTCTCACCAGCCAGCAGGCTTATCCACGGACCAGCAGGCTTATCCACGGGCCAGCAGGTTACTCTCACCAGCCAGCAGGCTTATCCACGGACCAGCAGGCTTATCCATTGGCCAGCAGGCTTATCCACGGGCCAGCAGGCTTATCCACGGGCCAGCAGGCTTATCCACGGACCAGCAGGCTTATCCACGGGCCAGCAGGTTACTCTCACCAGCCAGCAGGCTTATCCACGGACCAGCAGGCTTATCCACGGGCCAGCAGGCTTATCCACGGGCCAGCAGGTTACTCTCACCAGCCAGCAGGCTTATCCACGGGCCAGCAGGTCCACTTCCTCACCAGCCAGCAGGCTTATCCACGAGGCCGAGGTCACTCTCACCAGCCAGCAGGCTTATCCACGGACCAGCAGGCTTATTCACGGGCCAGCAGGCTTATCCACGGGCCAGCAGGTTACTCTCACCAGCCAGCAGGCTTATCCACGGACCAGCAGGCTTATCCAGGGGCCAGCAGGCTTATCCACGGACCAGCAGGCTTATCCACGGACCAGCAGGCTTATCCACGGGCCAGCAGTTGCTCTCACCAGCCAGCAGGCTTATCCACGGACCAGCAGGCTTATCCACGGGCCAGCAGGCTTATCCACGGACCAGCAGGCTTATCCATTGGCCAGCAGGCTTATCCACGGGCCAGCAGGTTACTCTCACCAGCCAGCAGGCTTATCCACGGGCCAGCAGGCTTATCCACGGGCCAGCAGGTTTCTCTCACCAGCCAGCAGGCTTATCCACGGACCAGCAGGCTTATCCACGGGCCAGCAGGTTACTCCCACCAGCCAGCAGGCTTATCCACGGGCCAGCAGGCTTATCCACGGGCCAGCAGGTTACTCTCACCAGCCAGCAGGCTTATCCACGGACCAGCAGGCTTATCCACGGGCCAGCAGGTCACTCTCACCAGCCAGCAGGCTTATCCACGGGCCAGCAGGCTTATTCACGGGCCAGCAGGCTTATCCACGGGCCAGCAGGTTACTCTCACCAGCCAGCAGGCTTATCCACGGACCAGCAGGCTTATCCACGGGCCAGCAGGTTACTCTCACCAGCCAGCAGGCTTATCCACGGGCCAGCAGGTCACTCTCAACAGCCAGCAGGCTTATTCACGGACCAGCAGGCTTATTCACGGACTAGCAGGCTTATCCACGGACCAGCAGGCTTATCCACAGGCCAGCAGGTTTATCCACGGACCAGCAGGCTTATCCACAGGCCAGCAGGTTTATCCATGGACCAGCAGGCTTATCCACGGACCAGCAGGCTTATCCACGGACCAGCAGGCTTATCCACGGGCCAGCAGACTTATCCAGGGGCCAGCAGGCTTATCCAGGGGCCAGCAGGCTTATCAACGGACCAGCAGGCTTATCCACGGGCCAGCAGGCTTATCCAAGGGCCAGCAAGTCACTCACACCAGCTAGCAGGGTTATCCACGGACCAGCAGGCTTATCCACGGACCAGCTGGCTTATCCACGGACCATCAGGCTTATCCACGGGCCAGCAGGCTTATCCAGGGGCCAGCAGGGCACTCACACCAGCTAGCAGGCTTATCCACGGACCAGCAGGCTTATCCACGGACCAGCAGGTCACTCTCACCAGCCAGCAGGCTTATCCACGGACCAGCAGGCTTATCCAGGGGCCAGCAGGTCACTCACACCAGCTAGCAGGCTTATACACGGGCCAGCAGGCTTATCCACGGACCAGCAGGCTTATCCACGGACCAGCAGGCTTATCCACGGACCAGCAAGCTTATCCAGGGGCCAGAAGGTCACTCACACCAGCTAGCAGACTTATCCACGGAACAGCAGGTCACTCACACCAGCCAGCAGACTTATCCACGGACCAGCAGGCTTATCCAGGGGCCAGCAGGTCACTCACACCAGCTAGCAGACTTATCCACGGACCAGCAGGTCACTCACACCAGCCAGCAGACTTATCCACGGACCAGCAGGCTTATCCAGGGGCAAGCAGGTCACTCACACCAGCCAGCAGGCTTATCCATGGACCATCAGGTCACTCACACCAGCTAGCAGGCTTATCCACGGACCAGCAGGTTACTCTCACCAGCCAGCAGGCTTATCCACGGACCAGCGGGCTTATCCACGGACCAGCAGGCTTATCCAGGGGCCAGCAGGTCACTCACACCAGCTAGCAGACTTATCCACGGACCAGCAGGTCACTCACACCAGCCAGCAGACTTATCCACGGACCAGCAGGCTTATCCACGGGCCAGCAGGCTTATCCAGGGGCCAGCAGGTCACTCACACCAGCCAGCAGACTTATCCACGGACCAGCAGGTCACTCACACCAGCTAGCAGGCTTATCCACGGGCCAGCAGGCTTATCCACGGACCATCAGGTTACT
>BOPN01005884.1:50000-55000 GCA_017312705.2 Penaeus japonicus | reverse complement strand
ACGAAACAAATTATATTAAGAACAGAATGTGAATATCGTTTCCACGTACTACTAGAAACATTTTTTTCGTGATGACCGATGCTAATTAAATTATACACAACACAGGTTTCATTGCGACCACTTTGATATCTGACACAAAAGTAGATACAGATTAGATCTGACACAGGTCCTTGTAATAGGAGACCTTTCAACCTTGTTAAAGGGAGACTAATTAAATCTCTTCCCTCCCCTTCCCCATTATTCACCTCCCAATCCCATGAAAATGCAAACAGGGAGAAAAAAAACGCATTTTTTAAATCTTTCTTTTTATTTATTCAGAACTTGATTAGCAACATCCTACCACTGCCACCATTTCCCACTTTTAAAAAATAGTAACTTTTAATGAGGCATTTGCTATTCGAATCCTTCTAATTGGAATTTTATCCGGTGCACAGTTCAAAAGTGACTTTTAAATACTCTGCCTTCTCTCTATTTCTTCTTCATTTTCATCTTCTTTTCCTTCTTTTTGTATGCTAATCAGTGCTGGAATGTTCGACGTTTTCTACCAAAGAGGAGGACCATAAGTCCCACGCTAATTTAAGTCTCTGGGTGATCTCCCCCCCCCCCCTCAGCCTCACTCCAACTTTTATTCACTTTTTCACTATTTACTGTTATCCTTTATTATATTACTCCCTTTGCCTCTTTCTTCAAATGTCTATATCTGTAGTTCTATCTAACCATTTACCTTTTGGTCTTACTCTTTCTTTCCCTTTCTCCCTTATTGTGTCTCTTTTTGTCTCTCTCGTTTTTATATCTATCTACTTATCTATTTACTTCAATCTCCCCCCTCCCCCCCCTCCCCCGCCTCTCATTCTTTCTCCCGATCTCTCCATTCTCCTATGTATTTCTCTATTCTTATTTCTCATGTGTATCTATCCATTTCAATCCCCCCCCCTCTCCTGCCTCTCTTTCTTTCTCCCAATCTCTTTTTTTTCTTTCTCTTTCTCTCTCTCTAACTTTCCGTCTGAGTGCTCCCTGTCAACCACTTATCCACTGGGGAAATAGGTGCCAAATTGTGGCCATTATTCTACCCTTTGGAGTATTATATCTTCACCTCGCCTTTCTCTTCTTTTTTCTCTGTCTCCTTTCTTTTCCTTGGTATGCTTTCTCGTCCCTCTTGTTTCTATTGCTCTTGCTGACAATTGTGTCATTTGATATATTTTTCTATGTATGTATGTAGTTTTTTTACAACGCTCTAAATCTTTATCTGCAGGTATACCTTGTCTATTCGTCTTTCTATTGTATCTATTGATATATCTATCTATCATCTGTCCAACTAATCCGTTTCTCAAAGTATGACATTATTCTGCACCTTAACTAATATAGCAACATGTAAATAAACAGAAAACTGATATGGAATGCTGTAAGTGAACATGTAATGGACATATATATATAAGTGGATAAATGCGTAGGTAGAACGGCAATGTTGATAGATAAATAAGTGAATCAATAAATCGACCATGAAAAGAAAATGACTCATATTCATGACACAATGCACCCGCCGAACTCCTCGCTTCTTGGCACGTTTTCTGCATGTCATTCCCCTCCCCCCCCCCACCTCCCCTCTCCCCTAGCTCCCCTCCTCACTATCTTTGTCTCACCCATCCCCTCCTTCTCTCCCCTCCCCCTTACTTTCCACTTCACTTCCACTCCTCCCTCCCTCCCTCCCACCGTCCCCCTTTCCCTCCACTTTCCACCCCCCCCCCCCACCACCCCTCTTACAACCCACTTGAAGATGAGAGAGATAATGAATGAACGCTCCGGGGAGTAAGTTCGTCGAGACAATCATTTTTGGAAGCTTCACCCCCCTTTCCCTTCCTCTCCCCCCCTCCACTTCTCCTCCTCTTCTCTCCTTCTCCTCCTCCTCCTTCTCTTCTCCTTCTTCCCTTCCCCCCCCCCCTTCTCTCACTCTCCTTCCCCTCCTCTCCCTCTCCTTCCCCTCTTCTATCCTCCTCCTCCTTCCTCTCTTTTCCCCTCTCCCTCTTCTCCCCTTCCTCCTACCCTCTTCTCCCCTCCTCCTCCTCCTTCCTCCCCCTCCTCCTCCTCTTCCTCCTCCCTTCCCCCTCTTCCTCCTCCTCCTCTTCCTCCTCCTCCCTTCTCCCTCCTCCCGCTCCACCTCCCCCTCCCTCTCCATCTCCCCTTCTTTTCTCCTCCCCCCAACTCCTACCCCCAACCCCTTCCCCCACCCGTCCCAGCGGTGATATTGCTTCCTGAATAGCTGTTCGTCTCACCCTTACGGCATCCCTTGGTCCTCCAATTTCACGGGAGTAAGTGAAGACGAGATAAAACACATGGAATGATCCCTTCGGCCCCTTCACTGATGGGAAGGAGGCTGAGCCCTTCCGTCCTGCCGTTGCGTAGCCATTGGTTTGTGTTGTTGTTGCTGCCTTTTGTTTTTTAGTTATGGAGGGATCGGTTGTTTGTGATTTCTGTGGTTTGGTGTTTGTTGTTTGTGTGAATGTATGTTGCTGATTTCGTGATTTATTTGTTGAGTGATTGGTTGTTTATCTTGTGGTTGTTGGTTGTTGATGTTTGTTGGTTGTTATTTGTTATGTGATTGTTTTGTAGGTTGCATTGTTAGGTGTTGATGTTATTGTTACAGTCTTAATGATTTTTATATATTTTGATATTGTTATTGATAATGTCATTATTACATGTTGATATTCATTTTCATTTATTTTCACTCATATTGTTTTAAATCGTGTGATAATCTGAGATTGTTTTTTAATATAATTTTTATTACGATGCATTACTGATGTGGGTGTTCACTGATTGATTACGTTAATTACTTGTCTTTTTTCTGATTAATGTTCAATATTTACCTGATAATTACCTACGTAATTAAATATGTTCATTTGATTATCCTTTGCCATCTAACTGATAATCAATTCCAATGATATTCATTTTCATTTATTTTCACTCATATTGTTTTAAATCGTGTGATAATCTGAGATTGGTTTTTATATAATTTTTATTACGATGCATTATTGATGTGGGTGTGGGTCTTTTTTTCTGATTAATGTTCAATATTTACCTGATAATTACCTACGTAATTAAATATGTTCATTTGATTATCCTTTGCCATCTAACTGATAATCAATTCCATCTACTTATCATTTAATCGTCTATTCGATGTTAATTCACTGTTTGTCCCTATGAAGCGTTGTAATGATGGCGTCCTTTCCTTAATGTTATAATTTCGTTCCTTTTTCGCTCCGTGGTCTTTGCCGTCGTCTTCGCAATGCAACATCCCGAGTTGCATTCCATTCGCATTATATAGATGCCTTTAATGAAATATAATTGGAACGATTGCCTCGTCCTCCGAGTGTGGGATGGTTGACGAAAGCAAGTGGACAAAAATCAAAAGGAGGGCATCGTCATCGTCCTTTGTGGTTGTTGGTTGTGATGTTTGTTGGTTGTTATTTGTTATGTGATTGTTTTGTAGGTTGCATTGTTAGGTGTTGATGTTATTGTTACAGTCTTAATGATTTTTATATATTTTGATATTGCGATCGTCTTATCGTTACGAAACCACGACAAAGCCAAAGAACAAGGGATATGGCTGTAAGTGCGAAGGAAATCCAGGCTGGTGGTCGCCCTTATTGAGAATCGCTCATTTTGTTCCACGTATACATGATATTAAGTACTTTTTATCACTTTGAACTTTAAAGATAATTATTGGAGAGTCCATTACTAGATTGCTGGAGGTGATGTTTTATTTGTTTTATATACCATAAATGGCAAATTAGATTAATTTTTCTAATCTGTATTTCTGTCGTCACAAAAAATACAGTAACTTGTGGCATTGCCTGACCCCTGATGACCTGAGTTTGACCTTTTGCTTGTTTGTGATCAATAGCTGATCCTACTCATGTTTACTCTTCTTGTAGTTTTTGTTGTGTTACCAGTTAACCACCTAATTTTTATATGTGTTTCTTGTGTAGCCACATATCTTAATCATTAGAAAGCTATCTATGGTTACTATGTAGCTTTTTTATCTTTATTATATAGTTATTTTTGTTTTATAAATATATCTCTGTTTATCATAAACCTATCAAGGTGTTCACGAAGATAAGACAATTCTTACTTTTTTATAAAAGCTGAAAATTATATAATAATGAGTAGAAATCGTTGGCATTTGGCCTGTTTCTATTGTGTACCGATTTTATCCATTATCTATTTAATTGCTGTTTATTGTATCTGCCGCTCTACTGAGTGGTAAAGATGGTTTTAACAAAGTCTATTATATCGATAATTGATTTGCAAATATGACAATTAATAAAACTTTATGGAAGGGTGACCTATGACCCAGGGTCCAGTTTATTACATGTCGATGGAGAACCGGAGCTGCATACAGATCTAGGACCCATGTGTAAGATTCATCATAGAAAATGGGTTTGCTGGAAAGTTTATTTTCCTTTCAAAAATTGTTGTATTTTGAAACTTCTCAGGCATTGGCTTTTCAGTTCTTTGGTTGTGGTTTCTTATATATCTAATGAACACAAATTATTGATTTAGTTATGGTTTCACTATTAGATAGAATAAAAAAGTTTGATTGTAATCGCTATTCATTTACTGATTTTGTTCAGGGGAGGGGGCGGCATTTAGTAATTAAAAAGTGGCGATGGAGAGCGTAGACTTTCCCAATGTGGAACAGGCTGAGAACAGGCAGAGGAATAGTCTCTTTTGGAGGAGATTTGTAGTAGAAGCTTACGACGCGCCCTGAACAACCCTGCGTCGAGAGCACGTGATTCCTAGTATTTCTCTGCGTCGTGGACAAAGAAACTCGATCTCATTTCTAATGATGGGGATCATACATGCGGAGAACAGGAGAACAGAGAGGGAATGTAAGGGTATCTGTGGGTAGAAGTTCATTAAAATAACCCCGTGAGGCGGGATAAAGAAATAAGGGCCAGGGATAGAGGGGCCCTGTTTACTCCATATAACAAAAACAAAAAAAA
>BOPN01005884.1:32500-37500 GCA_017312705.2 Penaeus japonicus | reverse complement strand
TATATTTTTGTTTTTTGTTTTCACGGGAGGATTTTTAATTAAAAAGGGAACGAGAATAATATATTGTGATTAATGTTTTCATCTCTCTCTCTCTCTCTCTCTCCTTCTTTCTATCAGCCTATCTCTATCTATCTATCTTTCCGTCTCAATCTATAGTATTTTCCTCTCTTCCTCTCTCTCTCTCCCTCTCTCTCTCTCCCTCTCTCTCTCTCTCTATCTATCTATTTATCTATCTATCTATCTCTCTCTCTCTCTCTCTCTCTCTCCCTTCTTCTCTCTCTCTCCTCCCCTTTTATCTCTCTATCAATCTCTATCCATCTATCCCCAACTATCTACCTAACAACCCGTAATCGTAGTGACATATAGCTACCACATCTCACACGCCAGAACCTCTTACAGCTCATTATTTCACAGCCCCCAGTCATTCTTTTAACCAGGGATTTCTAGCTAAAAGGGGCGGGGAGGGACGGGGAGGGCGGGGATGTATCCGTCAAGCAAAAAGATCGGTTTCAAAATAAATAGAAGCAGGTGACTTTTAGTGAAAATGCCAAATAATATTCCTAAAAAATAATTGAAGACTCTTCAAGAGTCGGTAAATTTCCATTACATTAAATTATAAAAATAAAATAATAAAAAAATAAAAAATAACAAGCCATTATGATTCTCAAGAAAAATCCATTGTCAGTGCTTGTTTCCAGTATTAACACAGCTTAGAAGTGCGAAAAAACCATTGAATTATCAAAAGAAAACCGGATGAATGGTAACATGGACAGGGGATTAGAACATAGTTAAGGATCTCAAAGCATACGAGTTGTAAGGGAAAGGAAATGGAAACGTTGATTAGACCCTTAGATGCGACTATTGAAGAAAGGGAAGATCTTTTGGAAGGTGGGGGAGAATAATCCAAAAAGTGGAAGAGATAGGTAGATGGATATATATATATATATATATATATATATATATATAGAGAGAGAGAGAGAGAGAGAGAGAGAGAGAGAGAGAGAGAGAGAGAGAGAGAGAGAGAGAGAGAGAGAGAGAGAGAGAGAGAGAGAGAGAGAGAGAGAGAGAGAGAGAGGGAGGGAGAGAGAGAGAGATCCCCTCTCAAAAAGAAAAAAATATATATAAATTATACAGAGAGAGAGAGAGGAGGATAGGAAGAGAGACAGAGAGAAAGGAGGATAGGAGGAGAGACAGAGAGAAAGGAGGATAGGAGAAGAGACAGAGGGAGAGAGAGAGCGAGATATAGAGAGAGGGAGAATATATCTGAACACCCCTCTCCTGCAAGTAAAAAAAAAAAAGAAAAAAAAATAGAAAAAAAAAACATATACACCTCTCTTTACCTATTCCACCATCATTCCTTACAGCATAGAGCTATCTACTCATTCGGTTTTTTTTCTGATATTGCTCAGCGCTCCGTCAGAAATTGCGTACCACTTTTCCCCTCGCCCGGGTACCCTACAGTGCATCTCATTTCCGGTTGAGGCCTCTTGGGATAGGAAAGGGATGATGAGCTGGTGTGAGGGGACCAAAAAAAGGGGGGGGGGGGGAAGGGTTTACTATGTTTTGATTTCTTTTGATTTTTATTCTGGTTGTTTGATGATTGTTCTTGATAGTTGTTTTGCGTTTTGTTGTTTGTCATTTTTTTTTTTTAGCTTTTCTTCTTTTACTAATGTTCTATGGAATCATGGTTACAATTATATTTCCATATGTAAAACGACAAATTAACTACGCTTTATAACTCTATACATAGATTGATTCTATACACAGATAGATAAATAGATTTATTGATTGATTCAGTGATTTATAGACAGAGAGATAGACAGACAGATAGATAGATTTGTTGACATATACATATATAGCTAAGAAAGAGAAAGAGAGACTATACGTATTGGTCTGTACTTCCAAACCTCAATGAAAGTAAGAGAAATTATAAAGCGAGGTGTCAGTTACGGTATTAAATTCTGAATTTCCTCTCTGACTTATCAATGGTGAGCTTCTGGTTCGAGGCAAACCGTTGAGGTGCAGATATCCAGTGGATTGTAAGCTGTAATAAGTTATAGGTTCACTTTCAAAGTCAGAAGAGAGAGAATGGGGCGGGAGGGAGGAAGGGAGAGAGAGAGAGAGAGAGAGAGAGAGAGAGAGAAAGAGAGAGAGAGAGAGAGAGAGATGAGAGAGAGAGACAGAGAGAGAGAGAGAGAGAGAGAGAAAGAGAGAGAGACAGACAGACAGACAGAGAGAAAGAGAGAAAGAGAGAAAGAGAAAGAGAGAGAGAGAAAACGAGAGAAATAGAGAGAAATCCCAAAAGATACATAAAGAAAAAGTAAAAGAGAGTCACCCCTCCCCCTCCACCCAACAAAAATAAAACAGCAACAAAAAAAAAATCCAACATCAAACGTGAAAATGACAACAACAATACATTTATCAACAGGTTACAATGGGCTCAATCAATTTTTAAAATTCCTCCTCCGTCTCCCTTCCCTTCCCTTCTCTTTATCTATAATCTCCCTAAAGCCTTCAATTCAAGTCCCTCACACTCGTATCGGTGATGGGAAAAAAAGCAATTTCGTGGCCGGCTGACCTTATTTTTGTCTCTAGGCCACAGGAATACCTTTCCTTATCCGGGGCTTCGTGATCAGCAACCGCAGCTGCCGAGATTTGTGGGTGTGTGTGGGCGGGTGGGCGGGTGGGCGGGTGTCTTTGTGGGGGGGGGGCGGGTGTGTGTGTTTGTGTGTGTGTGTGTGGGTGTGTGTGTGTGTGTGTGTGTGTGTGTGTGTGTGTGTGTGTGTGTGTGTGTGTGTGTGTGTGTGTGTGTGTGTGTGTGTGTGTGTGTGTGTGTGTGTGTGTGTGTGTGTGTGTGTGTGTGTGTGTGTGTGTGTGTGTGTGTGTGTGTGTGTGGCGGGTGGGTGGATGGGTGGGTGGGTGGATGTGGGTGGGGGAGTTGGGGGATGTAAGAGATAGAGAGAGCTGAGGGAGTTCGTGTGCGTAGCTTTGCGTGTTGTCGTTATTGTTGGTGCGTGCGCATGTGTGTGTATATGTGTGTGTGTGTGTGTGTGTGTGTGTGTGTGCGCGTATGTGTGTGTGTGTTTGTGCCCGTGTACCATTCTTCCAATCTGCTGATTGTTCAGAATCTCAACAACATTACGTGTCGGTTCTCTGCCACGGGGATACGAACCCAAGCGAGGTTTCTGGTGATAGAATTCAGTTGCTTTCAAATCCTCGCTTCGGCCTGAGGGAACCAGCGGATTGGAGCTTGAAGAGGCACGGTGCGTTCGAGGAGCAGAGACTGATCTCTTCAAGCGCTCTCTTCGTGCCCACCTGTTGAGAAAATTATGCTGGAAGTAAAATAAAATCACGTTTCCTGGCTCTGATTAATCAATATATATAGATAGATATCGATATAGATATATAGATATAGATACAGATATATATCATAACATATCTAAAAAGAAAATGCAATTCTGATATTCACATCAAAATACAATTTATATTTATTTTACCATCCATTTTCTACGCGCCCATACTTCTCCGAACGTTCTTCTACTGCGTTCGTATCCCCTATCATCTTACCTATACACCGTTATTCCCTCGATAGGCGAACCTATAATAGGGAGAATCAAATCCTACTCCCCCCTTACCCCCCCTTATCCCCTACCCTCACCCTCGCCCCTACCCCGTTTACCGTTCCCGCGTTATAATAGAATGAACTTGATACGGAGAAACACGAGCAGAAGATGTTCTAAGGTTTAAGAAAACATTTCGTTGTTGTTTTTTATCAGTTTTTGGATTTTAATTTGTTTTATGTTTTACCATTTTGATTTTAATTCTTTGCATCTATCTTTTCACTTACACTCTCTGTCCCTGTTTTGATATTGATAGGATTCGGTGTGGTATTTTGTTTAGTAGTTGTAGCTGTAGTCTCTCTATCCTTTGGTTATCGTTTATTTCAATATCTCTTGTATTTTCTTCGCATTCACTATTTCAATAACTTTTACCATTATTATTTTTATTCCCCTTCTTTACCCAGCGGTTTTTTTTTCTGAACATTTTCCCAGTGCGCTCGTAGCTCATATCATCTTACCTTTAAGATTAAGGTTTTGTTATAGGTCTTTGCTGTAGTGAATATGAGACGTGGATATGTAGTCGCTTAGATGAGTTAAGGAGGTTTTAGCGTTCAGATTACTGAATTTTATAGGTTTCTTCTCATATCTTTATATGCTCCTTTTAATTTTCAATCCTTATTTTTTTTCCTATATTACTCTTATATTTTGTTTTTGTTTTTTATTTCCAATTTTTGTTTTGATTTGTTTTCTTTTTTTTCTTTCTATTTTCTTGTCTTCTTGCTTTTTCTTTTAATTTTCTTTTTCGTATTATTTCCTTCTTCTTTTTTCTTCTTTACTTTCTTAACCCCTTCTTTCCCTTTGGCTATTATTTCCTATTCACAATTACACTATCTCATACAGCTATTGTTTCACATTTTCTATTTTCACCATAACTTACCCAAAATAGTTAGATAGGTAATGTCGTATTACCTCCTAGTTGGCAACTGCCTTCGCTAAGCCCCGCCCCTTTTCTACCAAGCCTTATTAGTGACAGGGTTGTTGATGTCTAAGTAACTGACGTTCTGTTTGGCTGTCTTGTTTCCATTGTTTTGTTTGTTAACTATACAATACTTATATTAGTGGTTTGTTAAAGACGTGGTTTAGACACAATTCAAAAAATGAAGAAAAAAACATATTCTTATATGGGGTTAACCCCATACAGATTTTTTATCCAAATATACATCCTACATTTAAGAATGTTACAGTATATATTCTTATCATCATTATTGTCATCATCATCATTGTTAATATTCTCATCATTATAATTATTATCATTGTGTGTGTGTTTGTGTGTGTGTGTGTGTGTGTGTGTGTGTGTGTCGAATTAATATAGCTGAAAGAAATAAAACACTTCTGCTCTATATATCAAAGGTGAATTTCACGCCAAGCGCGGCCTAAAGT
>BOPN01005883.1:5000-10000 GCA_017312705.2 Penaeus japonicus | reverse complement strand
TCTCTCTCTCTTTCTATACCTCTCTCTCTCTCTCGCTCTCTCGCTCTCTCTCTCTCTCTCTCTCTCTCTCTCTCTCTCTCTCTCTCTCTCTCTCTCTCTCTCTCTCTCTCTCTCTCTCTCTCTCTCTCTCTCTCTCTCTCCTTCACCTTCTTCTACCGACGTGGTCTTTCGACGTCGTTGTTGTTGTTGTTGTTGTTTTGCTGTTTATCCTTGAGGTTTGGTCTAATATGTTTCCTTCTAACTGTTGTTTTACGGTCATTCAAGGTGATTTTCAAACAAAGAAACCCCCTCGGCTAGCGTGCATATTATCAATGTTATTATTGATATGATCATTCTGGTGATATTATTCATGGTGGCGCGACGGCGAGAGGAAAGATGGTGGTTATTAGCAACAATGTTGATAATAACAATGGAAGCGGTGGTGATGGTAATGACAGTGGTGATGGTGATGATGGTAATGGTAGAATGAATAGAAGATCGGAAGATGATAGCCATGGCAATAATGGTGGTGAGGATGTTATTTTTGAATTGATATTTTGGCTTTCGTTATTATTAGTATAGATGTCATTATCATTATTAGTTTTAGTTATTATGATTATTGTTTTATTATTGCTATCATTATCATTATTATCATTATAGTTATCGTCATTATCATCATTATTATTATCGTCATTATCATCATTATTATCATTATCATTTATATTACTATTATCCTTATTACTATTGCCATGATAATTATTATTATTGCTATTACCTTTATCATCATTTTCATCTTTATTACTATCATCTTTATCATTTTGATCATTATCATAACCATCATCATCACTGTTATCATTACTTTTATCACTATCGATATCACCATCCTTAACATAAATCATGATAATAATGATAATGATGATAACGATATTGTTATCATTGTTGTTGTTGAATACTATTATCTTTATTATCATTATTACTGACATCATTATCATTATCATAATCCTCATCATCGTTGTCACCATCATCATTATTATCATTGTCATTACAGTTATTTACAATGTCATTATGGTTATCTTTTTACCATCTGTTTATTGTTTCTGTTGCTGTCATTATCATTATTCTAGTTCATATTGATATTATTGTTATCATAATGACTATTATCATTATTTCACTGTTATTGTTATTATTATCATTATTTTGATTATCATTACCATTACTCATATCATCATTATTACTATTATCATCATTATTACCATCACCATTATCATTACCACAAATTGCAACTCATTATTATTATTGTTGTTGTTAATATCGCCATCACTGTAATCACTGTAGCTGTAATTGCTGTTGTTGCTGTTGTTATAATCATTATTACTGTTATTTTCATTACTCTTACCAACAGTGTATTAGAGTAAGTTATACCATACTCATTTGCATAACTGTTTTCTTTATTATCATAGTTCTTCTCATTATCAGTTTCGATCTTGGTTGTTCTTCGTATATGAATGATCACCAATGTTAACCTCATGCCATTATTCTCCAAATGAACCATTAACCATCTCGTAGACTCTCATTTAACACATTAATTTTCACTTGACATGACAGTTGCCCCCCCCCCCCACCCCCCCGAAAAAAAAGAAAATTGTTACTAACCACAAAATCAGATGTGAACAGGTTTGTATAATTAATCTTCTGGGCCTAATTCCACGCATCTATTCTTCATGTTGATGTTACATCTTATTAGACCATTATCAATCTATTATTCATACACTGCTCGATCATCATTCAGATATATATTCCTATTAGTTTTATTAAAATTACCGATTAACGTCTTATCTTCTTCTCATTTTGTTTTTCTTTCGGTTCGTTTCGGTTCAAGAAGCTTTTGGCTTTAATCGAAATTTCTGCTGAAGTGTAATTTTCGCCCGTCATCTGCTTTAATTTCATTTATTTGTTGCGAAAGTAATGGATTACCTTACCTTTTCAACTATGACGACTAGTAATTTTTGATAATTTGTCGTATCTTAGAAATAGCTCTACATCTATAATTTTGGATGTTCTCCTTGTTCATCTTAAGTCAACACCCGCAACGAAAAGGGTTTTGTTAACATCAGACGAAGAAGTTAGCCAAAACGAAACCGTCTCGGCAATTTGTTGAGTCCATTCTGAACCGCCCTGAGCTTCTTCAGGAGGCGTTTAGTACACGCTCCCCGATGCTCCTTTGTTTCTTGCAGATGAAGGTCAGGCCAGGAGGAGGAAGGAGGAAATATGGCAAGGTGAGAACCCTTCTGTTTTTGCTGCCACTGCTGACTGCATCGCCATGTCCGCGTGGGATTAACCCCTACATGGGCTGTATTTATGGACGGCAATTTCTTTGCAAAATGCTCATCCTTTGCAGATAATCCTATTAATGTATGGCGGAAGATAGCATGTGATGTGATTAGCATTGGGTAAACCCTCACTTTAAGAACCGTAGTGGTTCGCTTGCCCTGTGCACACGTACACCCTCTTTGCCCCTTGATGTAGACCCTGGGAAGGACTGTATGTACTTAGAATAATAAAAAATAAAATATAAAAAACATATTTGTCTGCAATGTGCCTTGTGCTTTGCTTCTATTTGCAAGGATTTGGGGAATTTCGGAATCAACGTGCATAATAAGTGTGGTTTTCTCATGAGCACCACGAACGGATGTATCCAAATGTGATGTTCATCTATACGCTATACACAAAAAGAGGAGAGATAGATAGCTAGAGATAGATAGATAGATAGAGAGAGAGAAAGAGAGAGAGAGAGAGGAGAGGAGATAGATATATAGAGAAATAAAGAGAGAGAGAGAGAGAGAGAGAGAGAGAGAGAGAGAGAGAGAGAGAGAGAGAGAGAGAGAGAGAGAAAGAGAGAAAGAAAGAGAGAGAGAGAGAGAGAGAGAGCGAGAGAGAGAAGAAAAGAAATGAAAAAAAGAAAGAAAGAATGTGTATTAAAGTAGAAGGCATAGAAGGGAGAGGTGGCGAGACGTCACTTAAAATCATACACTTCTCCCTTAACATAAAATATATATACATTTTCATCCCTATAATTAAATCGACTCAATGCCCGTAAACAAAAGCAACGACACTTCCGCCAACACCTTTCCTCGTGAAGTGGCTCACGTCTCCTTAACTCGGTACGACACGCGGATGTTGGGTCCGTCAGGCAGATGGCGCTGACCGAAATCAAATGAATTTCTGTATTTTATCACTAATTCATCTCTCTTTACCCTCGAATGAACATGCTCAAGTATCCCACCTTAAATGATTCACGTTTTCACACCTTTTTTCTAAGAAAGGAACAGAAAGTCCCTCTCGACAGAAAATGACCTTAATTAATCTCTAGTTAATTGAAAAAAAAAAGATATTTAGGTCAAACCTCAAAGCGAAAAACGCCAATCAAAGAGCGTAAAAAAAAGGTGACAACACGCAACGCTACCTACCCATCGAGATGACGTTGAGATTTGAAATCATAGAGTCATTTCGAAATACTGTTGGTCAATGGCATCGGTAATATTCTATTAATAGTGTTTCAAGAATCAATGTTACAGGTGTTATTTTTCGGGGATGATTCGGGTGATAATTATCATTAATACAGTAAGTATATTGATCGTGTTATTGGTAATGAAGGTAGTAAGAAAAATACACATACGGTGACAATAGCAGTGATACAAACAACATGATGCTACTGGTAATTATACTGATAAAGTCTCCTTTAGATATTAGAATGATAATGAAACTATTATTAATGTCTGTAGTAATAGTATTATTATCAATGATATGGTAACAACAACGTCAATAATGATAGCAATAACACTGATGTTGATAATGATAACTGTAATAACACTGACATCAATAATACAGTTAATAATGATGACAATAATACTGCTACTGTTAATGTTAACAAGAACAGAAGCAATAACAATGATGATGATGACAATAATCATAACCACGACACCAACAATAACAACAATAATCATAGTAGAGATGATGAAAATGATAGTAGTGATGATAATGATAATAATATTGATGATGATGATGATGATAATAATAATAATGATAAGGAAAATAACAAGGATAATAATATGATAATAGTAATGATATTGATAGTGATAATCATAATGATAATAATGAATAATAATAATGATGATAACGATGATAATTTCAATAATGTTAATAAAACTACTAATAATAAGGACGTGTGACAATGCGGATAATGCTTACTGATATTACAATAATAATGATAATCATAATGATATAAGTAAGACCTTCCGTTTCTGCGTAAACACAACGCCCCCCCCCCCCCCCCCGCCCCACATGCAATTGCAAGCACAGCGGCTCACCCAACCAACCACACGTCACACAAGCAAGCACAGAGCCCACAGGCACACGTTCTGCACCTGTTCCCTGCCTCAACCTCGGCCTCTGTTCGTTGTCCCTCAACAGTACTTGCCATTGCGACTTGCAAGCCCGAGGCAGAAGCCGGGAAAGCGTGCAGAGGGTTCGTTCTTCATTCCACTTGCAATTGAAACTGATAATCGTTGATGCAACCCTCGATTGTGGGGTAGAGAATTGTCAATTTACATACGCATGTAATCGTAATCTTTATACGAGGCGATTGTAAAAGCGTGTGAAAGTTGACAGCAAGAAAACAGACGAAACAATCCTGCATTTTTTTTTTTTTTCTCCTCCCTCTTTTTCTCAAGGGGTTGTTGCGTGTTGCGATGTTCTTATTTGCCGGCGTTGTTATTTTGACCTCTTTGCGTGTATCAACATAACGGTCTCTTCGCCCCTTCAACATCCTGTGTCAATTCTTGCTACGGTTTATTGCCACTATGTTCAACCACCGCAAGTGTCCGTAAATCTCTCAAGTGGACACTGTATGTGATAGTGCTGCTGTGTACCGCCATTACTATATCCTGTTCATACGTCGTTATAGTGTCTTCGCAGCTGTTGTGATTCTCTTTACTGCCCATACGTCGAGCGTTTATTTAGTC
>BOPN01005882.1:57500-62500 GCA_017312705.2 Penaeus japonicus | reverse complement strand
ATTTTTTGTAAATTCATATAAGCTTTTAACTTTTAACGTGTTCTAACTCATTTATTAGTTTTTCTTATCGTTAAACTTTTCCTGTATGTCTTTATTCCTAGATGTTTTTCCTCAGTACCTCGTAACAGTGGTCTGTATCTGTTTTGTAAATTGTGCTTAACACTCATGTACTCACATCGTGTGGAGAAGGACCGGTTGCATAAATAATGAAAAATAAATTTAGCTAATTAGAAATGTTACTTATGATTTATTTAACTCCCTAATAGCCACCCCTAAAATGGAATCAATAACTATATATATATATATATATATATATATATATATATATATATATATATATATATATATATATATATATGTATGTATGTGTGTGTGTGTGTGTGTGTGTGTGTGTGTGTGTGTGTGTGTGTGTGTGTGTGTGTGTGTGTGTGTGTGTGTGTGTGTATGTGTGTATGTGTGTCTGTCCAAACACACACACACTCACACACATATATATACATATATATATATATATATGTATATATATATATATATTTATATATATATATAATTATTTATATTAATGTAAATATATGTATGTGTCTGGCTTTCTCTATCTTCCCAAATACACCAAAACGAGCACAGGAAGAGAGAAAATGAGAGAGAAAGAGAGAGAGAGAGAGAGAGAGAGAGAGAGAGAGAGAGAGAGAGAGAGTAGGGGAAGGATAAATATCCAAAACAATTAGCTCAAAAGTAAGACGAGTCTTTTGAAAATGATATTCAATTGTCTATCAATTTCGATTTCGAAAAGTGATGTAAAAAAAGACACTAGGAAAAAAAAACAAAAAAACACGAAAGGATGATAAGATATACAAAGAATTACGAAAAAAACACAAAAAAAAAAACGCTCGTTAAAAACCACATTTGATCAAAACACTACAAGCAATAATAAAAGAAGAGATAAAAAGGGACAAGGAAGAAGAAAACTCAAGTCCTTTCATAGCTCCAGTAGGTTCGGTCATGTGTGTTTCCTGCACACTTCCCTCGCCCTCTGTGCTCTCCCTTTTCAATCTATTAGTTTTTGTTAAGGTAACTTTTAACTCACACTTTTTATTTCTATTTATTTTTTCCTCCTGACTGGTGTGTGTACTTTCATTAGAAAAAGGAGTTGGGTGTATGCTTGTTGAAGGGACAGACAGGTAAAGTTATACCAAGATTTTGAAGTGGTTCATGCGAAGTAATATATTTTTATCACAAGCACAGAATTGAGAGTAATGTTTTATCTGTATATATCTGCCTATCTCTTTCTCTTTCTTTCTTTTATTCTCTGTCTCTGTCTGTCTCTCTCTCTCTCTCTCTCTCTCTCTCTCTCTCTCTCTCTCTCTCTCTCTCTCTCTCTCTCTCTCTCTCCCCTCCCCTCTCTCTCTCTCTCTCTCTCTCTCTCTCTCTCTCTCTCTCTCTCTCTCTCTCTCTCTCTCTCTCTCTCTCTCTCTCTCTCTCTCTCTCTCTCTCTCTCTCTCTCTCTCTCTCTCTCTCTCTCTCTCTCTCTCTCTCTCTCTCCCTCCCTCTCTCTCTCCCTCCCTTTCTTTGAATTCTGATAGGGTGAAGCTTTGATAAATAGTTGACAAAGGAAAGCAGCATAAAATGGAACAATGAAACATGAAATAATAAAGTTCCTATAAAACGTATAACGACGAAAGGAGAGGGAATAGCAATGCAGTTATGCAAAATTGCATGCAACGCTTGTATCAATGTTGTTATCAAATAAGGTAAGTTTTAAAGATATATATATGAGCGTATGTATATGTGTATATACATTCATCTATCTATCTATCTATCTAAATATATATATATATAAATATATATATATATATATATATACATATATATGTATATATATATATATATATATATATATATATATATATATATTATATATATATATACATATATATGCATATATGTATGTATTATATATATATATATATATATATACATATATATATATATATATATATATATATATATATATATATATATGTATGTATATATATATGTATATACATATATATATATATATATATATATATATATACATATGTATATATATATATATATATATATATATATATATATATATATATATATATATATATATATATATATATATATATATATATATATATATATATATATATATATATATATATATATATATATATATATATATATATATATATATATATATATATGACGTGCGTGTGTTTTTGTGCAGATAATAATTTGTTATCCCTCCTTCCTCGTTTTTATTATTACTGTTATTGATTTATTTACTTTTTAATGATATTCCAAATAATATTGTCTGAAATATTTCTTAATGCTACAGATGATTATGCTGGTAATCATCATTGTGATAATGATACTCTCATAGGAATAAAAAAAGATAAATATATATATATATATATATATATATATATATATATATATATATATATATATATATATATATATATATATATACATATATATATATATATATATATATATATATATATATATATATATATATATATATTTATATGTGTGTGTGTGTGTGTGTGTGTGTGTGTGTGTGTGTGTGTGCGTGCACGTGTGTGTGCGCGTGTCTGTTCTCCCTATCTCTTTTTCATCTTCATTGTTCGCAAGGCAAGATTATTCATGCCACCCTCTCTATTGCTCTCTGTTGCACCGCGGAGAGTTTGCCAAATGACATCATTTCCTAAGTTACTGCCAGGTTACAAAACTCTCATGGACTAGTTTAATGTTCTGCAGAGTTACTTTAAGAAACACCTCGAGCTCACGGACGCTTCCTCAAGTGGTGATCAACTTGGTAAGCATTTTATGTCGCGAGTTTCCATGGGGTTCGGGAAGTGTTGATATTGTTAGCTTATTCTGCATTTGCCTAGGTACCCATGTGTATATATATGTATAAATGAATATATATATATATATATATATATATATATATATATATATATATATATATATATATACTGTACATACATATGTGTGTTTATATATATACATACATACATACATACATACATATATATATATATATATATATATATATATATATATATATATATATACGTATATATATATATATATATATATATATATATATATACGTATATATATATATATATATATATATATATATATATATATATATATATATATATATATGTGTGTGTGTGTGTGTGTGTGTGTGTGTGTGTGTGTGTGTGTGTGTGTGTGTGTGTATACATATATATAAATATATATATATATATATATATATATATATATATATATATATATATATATATATATTCACACACACACATTCCTACTTTATTTTTCTGCTTGTATCTAAAACTAATGTCCTGCGACAAGATTTGAAAAGAAAAAAAGAGAAAAGATAACGAATAGTGTAGAAGTGAAAGTGCCTTTTGAAATTTTCTTCATAATATTATCTCATTTATATTTTAGTTTACGAATTCCTCTGTAACTTTGAAAATAATGATTCCACGAATATCTTACATTACATTATACAACAATGGGAAATTCGGCTGAGTTACGCTTCAAAGAAAGAACTGTAATATACATACAGCATATAGTTAAAATTTCATAGCTATCGCCTCCCCCCCCCCCCTTCTCTCACTCTCTCCTTCTCGTTAGGGATGGAGACTCTTATCTGAAAGGATTTGAGTAAGAGGAATTGAGGCTTAGTTCACAAGAGGCATATGTGTTTTGTACAATATAGTTACTATTTTAACAACTATCATTTCACACACTTCCCTTCTTGTGAGTGTGAAGAATGGACTCCTTTCTTAAACTCTCCAAATGGCCTCGATATTCGATGGTCAATTAAAAAAAATATTACATGCTTATTGAACAAAATATTGTAAACAAGCATTACATTGTGATAATCCTTTCATGGAATCCTTAAGCATGATTATGCTGATCAACCATGGTATTATGCAAATTTTGACTCTGAATTTCATGTTTATTGTAAAAAAAAAAAAAAAAAAAAAAAAAGATAGATGAATATATTTATGAATCTATATCTAATTTTATGGTAAATACTGTTGCCTTTTTTGTAAGATTTTCAGATATCCTGTGAATATATTTGCAGAAAAACGGTGAGCTAAAAAAAAAGAAAAAGAAAAAAAAAATGATATACATGAATCCTATATTTGTATATACACATAAATGATTTTCATTTAGCTTAATTATTTCTTGTACTTAAGAAGTTCACTTCTTCATGAATATTCTTAATACTTCAAGCTGTTTCCATTAAAAAAATAATCCGTCAGGCTAGTACAGTGGTAGCGCGTCGGCCTCACATCCCCGTGGTAAGGCAGATCGAAGCCCCTTCAAGCTCGCGAGTTTCCACTGTCGCCTGGCGGTAAGGACCAAGAGCTCAGACTTATAAGAGTCGACACTCGTTGGCACGCAGTCACGAGTCAGCACTCGTTGACACAAGCCGGGCTCTGCATTGTGCACATACGCCCGGGCGAAGCATCTGCTCAGCATATTTGGATTATTCTTGTCTTCTGAAAAATATAAGAAATACTTATCTTGATGGTCTCGGCATATATTTGCTTCCCTGTGCACTTTTTTTCTTTGTCTGATTTCATTTGCATGGAACAGAAAAGTGAAAATGTCTATATACAAGCGACAGTACACCCATGATTCAATCTAAGATATCATGATTAAATACGCCATATATCCTATTCATATACTTCCTACGCCATATTTTTGACAACAAAATAAGGAAAACACTGGCTTCGGAAGTTCTCTCATGGTTCACTGTGGTACAACTGTTGCCAATTTAAACTCAAGATTGTAAACAAACGCGAACATACGAGGCTCGTGAAGCGCAACCGGATGCACATAATTTCACTTGAGTAAATTTGCACTAACATGAAACCTCGAACTTTGTGTCCTCATGTGTATATGCCATTGAAGAATATTCGTCCATGTTCTTCTATGAT
>BOPN01005882.1:40000-45000 GCA_017312705.2 Penaeus japonicus | reverse complement strand
ATCATTATCTTTATCTTTGATGTAATCATTATTACCAATATTATTGTTACTACTACTTATATCATGAATATTATTTTCATTTTTATTATTATCATGCCTGTCATTATTATCATTTTAGGATTATTTTTATGTTTTGTCATTATCAATATTTTTTTACAGTAACTATGGTCATTATGATTATTACCATTATCCTTAATATCATTATTGATATTTTTATGAATATCATTATCATTACTCGTACTATTAACATCACTATTATATCAGTTACTCTTATTAACATCATTAGATTTATTATCATTATTACTATCATTATCATCATTGTTATTATCATTATCATTACTCTTATCACATTCTTGCAATTTGTAGTTTTGCTATTATAATTTTATCAACATTATAGGTTTTATCATTATCATTGTTCTTATCATTATTATTTTTATCATCACTATCGTTTTTTATCCTATTTATCGTTTTATCATTATCATTGTTATTATCTTTATTATTTATATAATCACTAACGTTTTTTTTATCATAGTTACCATTATTACTATTAACAATTTAATGGATCAGTCTCGGATTAAATTGATGATTACTTCAACCATCAACAGGACAAGTTATGGATCACGGATAAGATAAAAAAATCTTATTCTAACAAGACAAAAAGGTTAAAAAAATATCATGATACAACCGTACTAGGAGCACAATTTGTTACAATAAGAACTTCAGTTGCGTCACTCAAATCAGCGAAATAGTCAACTACCACGAGACCGCTGCTCACATCATCAACAAATCATTTTGCAAACATCAACAGGCTACTCCCCTCACTCCAAACAATCGATCTACCAACTTATCACCCTTACACCACCTCCTAGCAATATGGGGGAATCTCAACATCCAAAGAATAAATGTCCTGGCCCTGACGAGATCCTTCCAAGATTAATGAGAGAGTTTGCTCCTGATCTTGCCAACCCCCTTTGTAATACCTTCAATAGGTCCATCCCTGAGAACGTCGTTCCTGGAAGCGAACTATTGCAGTCCCGATCCCAAAGACTATCCTGCCAAGTGTTCTCGAAGACCTTTGACCCATTTCGCATACTTTGATTCTTGAGAGAAAAAAATCACCAAGGATTTATGTAAGTCACTCCAAAACTAGACATTTATCAGTTTAGATAAGCTCTACTATCCACTACCTGGTCGACCTCATTAACTAGAATACCGCAAACGCAGATATGCGATTGGTGGTGTTTTCTTCCATCATCAGCCACCGCCAGAAGAGAAAACGAGCAAACACCCAGACTTTTCATAAAGTCGAACTGCATTGTGGTATCCCTCAAGGGGCGATCCTTAGCCCATCATTATTACTTATAATGGTTCATCAGGATAATATTTCACAAGTAAAAGAATTACAAGTACGTGGACGATATGAGACTTGCACTTGCACATATACAAGGGCTAGGTAACATCTTATTACAGAATTCCCTCAACCACGTGTCAGAATGGCCTTCAGTGAACAAAATGCATATAAATACCAAGAAGTACATTAAAATTTAAATTTGATAAATGAGTTTGTAAAGATTCCCTGACAACACAACCCTTTCAATCATGCCTTTAAGGTAAGCCAGTTAGGAGTAGTGTTCATCACAGCTTATCACGCCAGACAGCTAGCCATTCGAGGGCTCTTTAGTTGATTTTGACACCAGGTCGGAGTTGATTAGATAAGGTGAGAGTGAACAAGAATCTAAGGCGTGGTTGATACTCTTCTCCGCATTTGCAGCATGGATCGGTCTTGACCAGGTTATCACCAGTTCTTGCGACCATGGATCTGGCTGTGTTCTGTGTGGATCATTTGCATTTCTGAAGCAGTGCACCTAATAATAATAATAATAATAATACAAAGGTGACGAGCAAAATAAATAAATCACTGATGGCTTCCCATTTTTTTTTCTAACAGGTGCAGTGAATGTTCCAGTGATAGCAGAAAATTTCCTTTTACCTGTAATGATTTTATTTGTTTTACTTTGATATAATATATTCTCATTTTAAGGAATATATCTATGATTTTTCCTTGTAAGCCATCACACAGTTTTATACTGTTGAAATAATTTTGATTTAACATTGTGATTAAAAGTTGAACTATCTATATGCCCTTCAAATGAGTCTTCATATCGTTTAAATGTATTTATTATATTTTCTCTAGGGTAGCATAGGTATCTAATTGGATCATTAGATTTGTAATCTAAAAATATAGTACATTCACCGTCTTTAATGCCATCATAATCTGTCTGTTGTATTTTGCAACTATCACAATTATGTCAATTTTATAGCACACATATCCATAGCTATATTTAAATCCAACCTTTAATGTTTGGGAAAGATCTTGTTCTCCCTTTCACAGCCCAAGTTTTTATCCACATTTGCATTTTTTTTTAAATCAATGCTATCAATAATTTAATTTTCATTAGAAGTAGCACATTTCCTTAACGGTATTATTATTATTTATTTTATTTTATATATTTATTTATTTATAATTATTATAATTATCCTTGCTGCTGTAAAAAAACATCAAATAATTCGTCCATATTTAGAAAAAAAATATATATATACAGGTATATATATATATATATATATATATATATATATATATATATATACATGTACATATATATACATACATATATATATATATATATATATATATATATATATATATATATATATATATATATATATATGTATATATATATACATACATATATATATATATATATATATATATATATATATATATATATATATATATATATATATATATGTATATATATACATATATATATACATATATATATATATATATATATATATATATATATATATATATATATATACATGTACATATATATACATATATATATATATATATATATATATACATATATATATATATATATATATATATATATATATATATATATATATATATATATATATATATATATATATATATATATATATATATATATATATACATACATGTATATATATATATATATATATATATATATATATATATATATATATATACGTATATATATATATATATATATATATATATATATATATATATATATATATATATACATAAATACATATATATATATATATATATATATATATATATGTATATATAAATATATATATATATATATATATCAGTAACAGAAGCTTCTCTTGGGAGATCTACTACTGAATGTGTATGGATAACAGCTGCTACTGTTCTACGTAGAACTTGGTTGGCAAGTTTAACTCTCTTTTATTTTTTTTAACTATTGCAATTGATATGATTGTTTGTCAATTTGGGTGCCAGTTTTATTGCCATTGCCTGATCAATTAAATAAAAATCTCGGATATACTTCCACCTTACTGTCTCCTTATCTATCATAATATCATGGCTCACCTGAGCCATGAAAAAGAAAGAAAGAAAGAAAAAAATCAAGGTTCATTTTTCTCTCTCTCTCTCTGACATTCCTAATTGTTTTTACCTCTGTTCGATAGATCTTGGTCACAAACAATAACTTTAGGATGTAACCCTGATGCTTTTATTTTGTGTAAGCCATCTAAAACTATGCTCTAAAGATTGTTTGCAGGTATTGACTTGATAAATAAAAAGTATCCCAAGGCCGGCTTCCATTTGAATTATAATCCTTTAACCATAAAACCCATAGCACAATTGGCCACTTCATCTGACTGGCCATATTTTCCCAAATCTTCAAAACCTACAAGGTATTTCCCACAATTATATGTCAGATTACACCTGATTGAAATGGCATCAAACACCAAGTCACAAAGCTTTTCTTTCTGGCATTTATTCCTAATTTGTTCTTTAATTAAGCTAAAAACTGGCTCATTCCACTCAGCATTTAAAACAAATCTTTGAAGCCAATATCTAAGCATTCTGGGCGTTGGAAGTGCAGATAGTTTTGCCATATATCTATAAGCTCGGGGACTTTTAAAAGAGGCCAATGGCAAAACTCCTTTGTGAAGGAGAGAACTTTCTACCCTTTTTACTAAGACCTGATAGTTTTAACTGTTTAAAAAAATCAAGAGGTACACTACTCAGATATTGTGAAACATTTTTGATAATGCTATCAGCCAAATTACATATTTACAATTTAACATTGCTGCACTTTTTTAAAATATCATTTTTCTTCAGCAGTCTTGACATTCTTGCTGTGTATTTCTTAAGTACCTTTAGCCGATTGGTCGCGGTTTTCGGGATTAGTGTATATAGCTTCGTGGCGATAGTATCATGAATGGCCCCGAGGTCCGTAGCGGTATTTCTCTTACGCTCGGACAGTGTGGGAGACCGCGCTCGAGGCAGTTTGACATTGGTTTCTAATTTTATTGGGAAACTGGAGAGGTTTGAATATGACTTGTTTCCCAATATTTTAGACTCGTATAGGAAGTCTTTTGAAGACACAAGCAATGTGATAATGTAATGAAATAATTCATAAATAACTCTTTATATTATCTCTTTATGTTATACTTATACCTACGAATCTACGTAACTTTTTTTGAAAACAAACGAAAAAGAGGGCTTGGATTTTTTTTTTTTCAGAAACGATAAAAATGACGGACAATCGGTAATTGTTTAATTTCACCAATGTCTTAGCGTATTTCATAAGCTTATTTTTCTTGGAATTTCATGTGGGGAATTAAAAAAGGGCTTGAAGCAAATACGTGTATTTGCATGTAAGCAAACATTATATATACTATTTACAATATATACAAAATGGCCATAACAATGTTGTACCTTGTAATGGTAACTCTCGAAACACCTAAACACACACAATGGCACTTTGCATATGTGGCACTGGGCTTTTGTCATCTTGCGCTTTCCATGACTATAACAAGCATGGCATCCCTTGTACATTTTCCCATCAATCTCTCTTATTACATGGGCATTTCATCCTTGGAATCTCAGGGCTGAGTTGGTCACAGCCGGA
>BOPN01005882.1:17500-20000 GCA_017312705.2 Penaeus japonicus | reverse complement strand
GTCAAAAGAGAAGGACCACCCTGACTGTTAGAAGACTGCAGTCAAGTTCCCTTCCAAAGTCATGGTTTGGTCCATCATATCTGCACAAGGTACAGGTCGTTTAGAGATCGTGGATGGCGCTCTGAATCAAGACGGATACCTTAAGATAATAAATAAACGCCTGGTACCCCAATTTCGTGAATGGTTTCCTGACAATAACGGAATATTCATGCATGACGGGGCCCCATGTCACACAGCCAGAAGAATTTATAGTCATCTAAAAGATCTTAACATCGAAGTGCTTGATTGGCCTGGAAATAGCCCAGATAGGAATCCTATTGAAGGTTTATGGAAAGACTTAAAAGATGAAATCAGCAAAATTGAATGTACCAACAGAGTACAGCTCATCCAGCGGTTGATAGAGGTTTGGCACAGAAATCCAGATATCAGGAACAAAGCACAAGACTACATTAAAAGCATGCCAAGACGTGTTGAAGCAGTTATTAGAGCCAGAGGAGGTCCCATAAAATACTGAGATGATATATGTATAAAGGAAAAACAATAAAACATATTTACTGTCTAAAAATTTCCTTCTGTCAATAAAAGTGTGAATAAATCAGCTGAATGCAATAATTGTCTATTAATTTTTCCTCTAGTATATATGTATATATATATATATATATATATATATATATATATATATATATATATATATATGTATATATATATATATGTGTATATATATACATATATATATATATATATATATATATATATATATATATATATATATATATATATATATATATATACTTATATATATATATATATATATAATATTTATATATATATATATATATGTATATATATATATATATATATATATATATATATATATATATATATATATATATATATATTTATATAGATAGATAGATTGATAGATATTTATGTATACATACATATATATATATATATATATATATATATATATATATATATATATATATATATATATATATATATATATATATATTTATATATATATATATATATATATATAGATAGATAGATAGATAGATAGATAGATAGATATTTATATATATATATATATATATATATATATATATATATATATATATATATATATATATATATATATATATTCATTCTCATGCATACCTTTTCTCTTCCACTGCCGATAACATTTTCCTCTCTACCCTGTGTTTTATCATTGATATTGTCGTTATAATCATCAATTATATTACTATCATAATTTTTAGACAAAATTGTTATTTTTGTTGTTGTTGCTGCTGTTGTTATTGTTATCATCATTACTATTATCATTATCATTATTATCATTATTACTATCATCATTATCATTATTATCATCATTGTTATTATCATTGTTATTTTAATTATTTTTATTATTATTATTATTATTATTATTATTACGATAATAATAATTATTATCATTATTATTATAATAATTATTGTCATTATTATCAACATTAATATTATCATTATTATCATTAATATATTTATCTTCTTTAGAATAATTTTTATTACTACTATCATTATCATTATCATTACTATATATTTTTTTACTCTAATCTGTACAGTTATCAATATAATTTATATTGTTTTTGTTACCTTTATTGTTGTTGTTCTTATATTGTATCATCTTTTTCTATCATTGATATATATCAGTTATCTTATCATCATTATTATCAATATAATTCTTAATGTCACTATTATTTTGCTGTCATTATCATTACTATTATTATCATTATTAATATTATTATCATTATTATCGTTACCATTATCAATATCATTTTCATTATTATAAATCTTACCATCATCATTTTCGTTATCATCATTATTATAATTAATATCATCGTTATTATAGTTACTATTGCTATAATTTCCATCATCATTGTTGTCATTATTATGCTTATCATTATAATCCTCGTCATTATCATTCCCTATTATTACTATTAATATTACCATTATTATCATCACCATTATTAACCTAATCATGATTTATATTATCATTATTATCATTTTTATTATTATTATCATTATTGTTATAATCATTGTCATCATCATCATTATTATTGAAATTATTATAATCATTATCACTATTATCATAATTTCTAATATCATGAATACAATAATCCTTGTCATTATTATTAGCATTATTATTATTATTGCTTTTATCATTATCAGTATCATTATTGCTATTAATATTGGTATTGTTATTATTAGCATTATCATCGTCATTGGTCTTACCACTGTTATAATTATTATAATTACTATAATTTTTATCATTATTGTTATCATGGTTATTTCTTTATCGTTATCATCAGTAACACTATCATCATTCTTATTAATGGCATCCATATGATCATTTTATTATTGGTATCATCATTATTATTGTTATTAATATCATTACCATTATCATCATTATCGTTATTATCATTATCATCATAATTGTTATTGTTATCATAATATTTTTGTT
>BOPN01005881.1:85000-87612 GCA_017312705.2 Penaeus japonicus | reverse complement strand
ATATATACATGTGTGTGTGTGTGACTGAAATAGCATTGGCGCGACTCGTCCCACCTTGAGCGCTCGTTGATGAAAACGAAATCCTGTTACCATCTTTCCCTTCCATCTTTTAATGCCGAGAACGTCCCTCGGAAGATGATCCGATGGAGCTCCTTCCGTCTCTGCGGGATCCCCATTCGCCCCTCGCTCGCTCCCGGCTCGGGCGGGGAGCGGGGAGTCTAAAGGGAGAGATAATGCTGTAGAGCGGATTATAAAAAGAGATTCACTCCAGAATGAAGTCATGGAAATAAGGGAAGAGAGCAGGTTAGGAAACCGTTATTTTTGTTTGTTTTTTTCAATTTGCTCGGGCGTCTTTTGTTGCTCGATTTCATATGGGAAAAATAGATTCTGTTGAATATTGAGAGGATAAGAGTTTAATTAAAGGATGTGTTCAGTCGCGGATCATAAATAAGAAGAATAATCACTGGTGTCCGAGCCGTCAAGATAGCATAATGGTAGCGCGCAGGTCTCACATCCCCGTGGTCGGCACGATCGAGCCCCTTCCAAGCTCGTAAGTTTCCGATGTCGCCTGCCGGTCATTGCTCTGGTTGGGCACCTGATTTGTTACGTACCAAGGTCAGATCGAGTCAACACTCGTTGGCACACTCGCGAGTCTTAGTGTATATAACCCCGGGGACGCATCTGCTCCGCAAATCTGGCTTAATCTTTTCTTACCTGGGTCCATACAATCGATATTTTCTAATATACACTGATTCGAGGATGAATTCGTTCAACAAAATTAACTTTCATGAGTTCCTCGAATAATTACAAGTAACTGGATTAGATATTAGTCATTTATGAACTATGAAAAGGTTATAAACATTGTTATAAGTTTCATAAGTAATTCAGTAAAATCTTACCATTTTTTTTCTTTGATTTTAAAAATTCACTCGTTCTTAAAATGTGGAGCGACATAAACAGTCTTCTATAAAATATTTTTTTTCCCTTTTAATATGATTGGACTGCCTGTGCATTTGTAGTTTTAATTACATTGGTATGTATATTATCATTTTCAGTACCAGAAATGTTTATTTTCCTGATCACCCTATTTACTTGTTATTCCAGAGCGTCAGGCGAGAGAGTGACGTTAAGGTCCTTTATGCACTGAGGCCTGGTTGTCCTCACATTGATACGCATGAAATAAACCCTAAAAGTCGCATATTGTTTCGGGATTATTCTTCGTAATACCATCATTCCCTCATGATTCAATGGAAAGGCTATTTTGTTATAAATCTCGCTTTGCGTTCGTAATACCTGCTTTGATATAGTTTTTCGTATCATTCACATTATAAGTTTGTTTTTACTAAATCTTTTGTGTATGTCTTTTTCTTCATTGCTTTATACATGGTGTATACACAGGCTTTAATTTTATCATAATTGTCTTATAGAGAACGCTTGCATCAGTGACATGAGAGTATAACTGCACTGACCTGATGATATGAGCAAGTTATTTTCAGAGATGATGCATCTGGGATACAACAGAAAATCTACATACCATTATTCATGTCCATACATTTTATTTTTATTTTTTTCTAGGTGATATACTATCTATACAAAGATGTTTATACGTTACTCCGCATATTATTACTCCAGATTCAGTATCATCACTGTTCTCTATATATACAGATTCACAACGATTCCTCGCGGTATGATTGTCATCTTTAGATTAACATTCCATAAATGTTTATGAAATCAACGACCTCCCACCCCACCCACCCACAGTGGCTATTGTACATTGTGAATCGAAAACCGATTTCTTTATTTATTTATTTTTTTTTTTTATGTCGCAAATGAGTAGAGCGGCCAAAGACGAAAAAACTTTGTTTTCTAATTCATCCCTTAGATATTACACACTGAATGACTGGAAATGTTAATGATATTATGATGGTAATAGCTAAAGGGTGAATTAGTGGATAAGAGCTACAGCAGAAGGTGTAGTTATACCCGATCCGTCGTGCCTGGGTCACAATCAATTAAATAAAATGTGAGGACACTTAGAACATACTTACCTCGCCGTGCCCCTTCCCCACACATATAAAATACCGGAGTATCACCTAGTAGTGATCGGGCGAGCGAAGGAGCCACACGCATATGATTATTATTGTTATTATTGTTATTGTTAGCTATGGAATACCTAAAGTTAGTGATGTTATATTAAATCAATATTATATTTACAGACCATCAGAACCAGTAGGGGTGAGGTAAAAGATTTATTTAATTTGTATTTAAATTGCAATACTGTGTTGCTCTATACAATGAAAAACCTACGGATCAGAGATATGAATGATAGCGAAAGAAAATCTATTATGAATACAAATCCTTACGTTCTATCATTATTACAAACATTCCCAGTAGATTATGCAACAGTTGCTCAAATGTCCTTTCACATCCAATTTAGCTTCTTCCACATTCTTTACCTCTGGACTGGAATCCTGTATCCACCACTCATTTTTCCTCAAGTAAGAGAGGGTAAATGTTATGTGTATTTATATATTGGTATAGATAAACAGATATGGAGGTATGTGTCTGTTTCAGCTTTTTTTTTTTTTTCTCTCTTTTTTTAATCCCGTAAT
>BOPN01005881.1:62500-72500 GCA_017312705.2 Penaeus japonicus | reverse complement strand
GCCCGTTTTTTGTCAGTTGCAAGCAACTGAATTTGATAAGGGATGGCATTTGATTCAGTCCTCGTTCTTTCACTAGCACACGTTGGTGGTTCTTCTGGTACTGAATATAGCCATTTATCTAGTATTCTTTTAAACACTTCTACACTGCACTGATTTAGGTTTCTTATATCCTCCAGTATGCTATTAAACAATTTAGGTCTGTTTATTAGGAAACTTTGTTTTTGCATTTTTCTTAGCAGGCATGTTTGTGCACTTATTCCAGTGCGATAGCATGTCCTTCCCTGACCAGGGGAATGTCTTACCTTAATTCCCCCTCCTTCAACAGGTCTTGGATTTGTTGTTAAGCTTTTAATAATTTTCCAACCATTTATAATGAAGTATCTCTCTCCCCGCCTTTGTAGTGAGTACAGTCTTAGTTTTTTTTAGTCTTTCCCAATAGTTTAGACCCATCATATTATCTAACTTGCGTGTAAAGATTTTTTGGACTTGTTCTATCAACATTAAATCTTTTGTAAGATTTGGGCTCCATACTTGGCACTGGTATTCTAATCTTGGGATCACTAATGTTTTTCATAGTGGTAAAAGGTGTTCTGGGTCTCTTGGACTGAAACTCATGTCATTATTCATTTAGAGTCCTAGATCTTTTACTACTTTTTTCTCCTCAATATCCACACCGATAAAATATGATCTTGCTCTTAAATTTCCAGTTGGAGTATATCTTATGATTTCAAATTTATCTGCATAGAATTTCATATTCTTATCATATGCCCATTTACAAATGGTATATAGATCCTCGTTAAGTTTGTATTCATTATCGAGTATATCCATGAGTGTACTTATTCTTGTATCATCTGCAAATGATGTTACTCTCGAGTGTTTCACACCATTATCAATGTCACCAATCATAATAAAGAATTACAAGGGCCCAAGAATGGGCCCCTGTGGCACCCCACTCATAATCATCGTTTCATTCGAGTAAAGCCCATTAATTTGTACTCTTTGTTTATGATTTAATAGGAAGTTGTAAATCCATCTTCCAACTTTCCCCCCGATTCCAAGGTCTTTAATCTTATGTTGCAGAATGCCGTGATCTACTTTGTCAAAAGCTTTTGCAAAGTCTAGGTATATTACATCAACTTCTCTATTTTCAGTCAGGTCCCTTAGTATGTGTTCGAAGTATGTCAGGATCTGTGATAAACAAGATCTACCACTTCTGAATCCATGTTGCCCGGGATTTATCTTGTTTTCTTTGTCTAAAAACCGGACGATTTTTTTTCCTCACTACCCTTTCAAATATTTTTGTTATATGAGATGTTAGTGCTACTGGTTTATTATTTTTGGCCAAACCTTTGTTTCCACTTTTATATATTACAATTATAGTACCCTCTTTCAGTAAGTTGGGGATAATCCCCATATCCAAAGATTTCCTCCACAAAGTTACCAGTGGCTTTGCTGGTTTCGTTGCAGTTTTTTTTTAAAGATTGTTGAGATTTCACTAACTGCTTCAAGAATATCTTTTTCATTGAATATGAAGTCAGTGAGACATTCATCTTCGTTACTAATAATACTAAAATGTTGTTGTGGGTTTGATATACATTTTTCTATTCTTGGGACACTGTAGATTTGTATATATTGCAATTTGAGTAATTCAGCCATTTCCTTTAAATCAGTTACCAATGCACCATTATTCTCAAGAGGCCCAATTTATGATCTCTTTAACTTGTTGAGAAAAGAGACAAAAATATATATATTTTGCATTCTGTTTTATAGCTTTCACAGCTCTTTTTTCTTAGGCTGCTTTTTGGGTACTTATAGAGTTTTAATTTATCTTCTAATAGCCTTATCTCTGCTTTGATCCTTTCTCTCTTGACATGATCTGTTTTTTGTTTTTTTTCTCTCTCTTTGTTAACCTTATTATTCTTGTTTTTTAGCATGACCATTCGATGTCTTGGTATAACATTCTTGTTTCTTTTGTTTTTTTGGGGGGCACAAACATCTTTACAATCTTCTTTAGTATATCATTTGGTGTTAAGAGAACGTCAATATCTTTCAGTAACTCTTCTAGTGTTGTATTTATTTTTTCCCAATCTATTTGATTAGGGCTAAAGTTTAAAAATCTGAGACTCTTTTCTGCTTCGGCTATCTGCTTTTCACTATTTTTCTGATTTTTTTTTTTTTTTTACTTATTCATTGTGATTTCAATTATGCTGTGGTCTGGTTGAGCTGTATAAGTTGATGATAAGTTGTGTACATCTTCCCCTATACTAATAAAAACAAGGTCCAGTATATTTTCTTCTCTTGTTGGAATTTTGATGATTTGGTTAAGGTAATAATTTTCTTCAAAATCTAAAAGCATTTTCGCTTGTTGTTTTTCATCTTTAGTGGTATTTGCTCCTATCTTTATTTTATTTGTTTCCCAGTCGATAAAGGGGAAATTAAAATTGCCAAGTATCATAAGAGCTTCAATTTCCCTTGTATTGACAATGTAATTACTAATAACGCCTAGTGATCCATTGAAAGATGTTTCTGTTGTTCCAGGAGGTCTGTATAAAATAATTTATAGCTCTTTTGTATCTCTTGTCAATACCCCTAGTATTTCTACTATATTATTAGAGTATTCTATTACAACATCCATTCTTGTTGCTAATTATTTCCTGATATAAAGAACTACTCCTCCTCTGCTTCTCTTATTTCTATCTTTCCTTATTAACTCTTAGTTATTAACATTAATTTCTTCATTTTTAATGTCTTCGTTAAGATGAGTTTCTGTAAGAGCTATCACTGAATAATTGTTGATCTTTGGCATGTCCTCTAGATATGTAAGTTTTGTCTGGTTACTTTTTGGATATAATCCCTGTATATTTAGCAATATGAGAGACTCAAATCTGTTATTTCTTTGCGTGTTTCATCACCTGCCTTTGTTTGAATAGGTATGCTTCGCAGGACTGAATGTCCTTGTCTATTGCTGGTGTTTTCCTGCTCCGTCTTTTTCTCTGTTTTCTCTTAGTTTATTCATCAAAGTCTTTTGACTTTGCCTTTTTTCATAGCTCAAGTCCGGTGATATCCATGCTTCTTTATATTCGTCATTTTCCTTTAGTTTCATATTTTTTTCCAATCAATTTCTAATTCTGTTTTTCATTTTCTAATTTGACCTTAATTGGCCTTGGTCTCAAAGCCTCCTTTAAATATTTGCTTTCTCTAAAGGCACTCTGAACATTATTTGTATATGTATATTTATACATATATGTATATATATGTATATATAAATATATGTATATATATATATATATATATATATATATATATATATATATATAAATATATATATATATGTATATATATATATATATATATATATATATATATATATATATATATATATCGAGTCTCGGTCAGGGAGGTAAAATTTGTATTTCTATAATAAATGCGTTACTGCATTCTATCATCTTTCTCATATATATATATATATATATATATATATATATATATATATATATATATATATATGTGTGTGTGTGTGTGTGTGTGTGTGTGTGTGTGTGTGTGTGTGTATAATCACACATACGCACACATATATATGTATACATGTGTATACATTTATATATATATATATATATATATATATATATATATATATATATACATATATATACATACACACACATATATATACATATATATATATATATATATATATATATATATATATATATATATATATATATATATATGTATGTATGCACACACACACATAGGCGCGCGCTGGTATAAATACGTATGTTCGCCTATCTGGCCAATCTCACGATGGAAGATGACTATGAGGAAATTTATTCACTGACCATTGTATTCTAAGATTTGTTGAATGGGAATTACACATTAGAAAATGTGAAAGAGTAAATCATTATCCCTAAATTAGATTATGACCTAGTTGTTCTAGAAACCTTTGATGACCATCCACCTAACTGTAAAACCCATATTTCGTGTAAAATATCATAAAAATTCTTAAGGCAATTCTAACATAAGTTGAATTAAATATCATTTCGGCTCAATATGCATAGTATTTCTTCTTTCTTTCTAGTAGATACCCACTAGTAAAGGATAAATATGTATTATTTCTGCAATAGACTCTTTAATTTTTTTTTTCTTTTTTTGACTACGCACTTTCATATTTACTTACATACATACACACAAACACACACACACACGGTAATGAACTTCGGTGTTAGAGAAACCTTCGCACATAGACCACGTGCTTTCTGGACCACGTCCAGAAATTGATTGTCTTGAAATACATCTTCAGCACAAGAATAAACGTCATATATAATAGTAAGCAGATTGACAAGAAGACATTCTAATATCTAGAACACTCTATAGCGCTCAAGTGATTTTTATGTGATTAAATTCCCTGCACCGATAGGCATGCTGCGTTTATTATGCAAAAAGTTTTGAGATTATTGATTATCTATAATTCAATGCAGCATAATAATGTCGTATTTTTATATAAGGAATAATGTATAACAATAAATGAACTCTAAAGTGCATTCATACCCGTTGTTCAGCATTTTGGCAGCGTTGGTATGTTGGACTCAACGGTGCGAGAGCCGCTTTTCACACCTACAGCGCACTCACACACAAATACACAAATACCGTTACGACAGGAACTCTTGGCAACCAAACACCTCTTGCTACTATTTTTATAAACAACATATGGGGAATTGACTTTTTTCAACACAGACACACACACACACACACACACACACTCACACACGCACACAGAAACATGTGTGTGTGTGTGTGTGTGTGTTATTTATATCAATGCAAAATGCACATAATTACGTTAAATATTTATAAATATATGAATGACATGCCGACGTTTACAGTCCACGAAACTCTCCCATGTTTTTTCTTGACATAAAGCTTGTTTTTCCTTTCTCTGAATCGGAAAAGGCTACGCGTTTTCATAAACTAGGAATAAAAAAACAGCTTATATATACCATCTATCGCATGCATACGTCGTACACTCTTCTGATCACACTCAGGTATAATATGTAGACAGAAATGTACTTGTTTGGTGCTTTGTCTTTTGGAAAGCTCACTGTATATATTTCGTGAAATGGAAATAACCTAATAGGTAATACACTTCTAATTGTAATTTTATGTGATATGTTTTAGATGTTGTACCATATTTACTTAATATAACTCAAAATACTAATACGGTTAGTGACATACATAGCCATATATGATACACAAGGTTAGGTAAAATATATAATGAATTTGTGTGCACGGATATCTATACTTATCATATATATATATATACTCACCCAAAAAGGGGGGCACGGAGCCAGGATGTTAGAGTGTCAACAACCTAGATTAGGGTCTAGGTGATGAATCATCCTCAGAGCGTCTGCCTTACTAGCTGTGGCACAAATACGTCGCGTAAGCTAACAGCAACACACCCATTAATCATTGCAAAATTGGATTGTCTGGGGCCGACTGTAACGTTAGGCTGTTCGCGATGAATAAAGGAATTTAGACGGTCAATGCCATCGAAAATGGGATATATCAGCAGCATGGAGGAAACTGTGTCAAGTATAGACAGGCATTCAATATTGTGTTGTATAGCGCAAAAGCTAATAGCCGTTTCGAAACATTATGAGAAGCGCCACAGTGAAACGATACGGCTTTGTTATATACTGGCCAATTATTTGTCTGAAAAGAAAGAAATTGACTTCCCCCCCCCCCCTTATTTCTGCATGTAGCATGTAAAGCCAAAGTCAGAGTTTGTCAACCATTTATTAATGTACAGAAAAAAAGAAGGCAAACAAACGAAAGACAGGGAAAGTAAACAGGGGACAAAGAGAAGTTATTCTCATCTGCAATCATTCCCAAACATACAATTATGTAGACGAAGCTATTGCAACAGTCAGACAGGGAAAAGTTAGAATGTAAAACCAGAGAAGTATTCTCCTCCAGACTTTCCGATCACGCAATTAAATGAAAACAACTGCAACAACAACAAAAACAGGAGAGAGATGATATAGAAAGAGAGAAATTAGACTTATTCACAAAGATCCACGGAAGCAAATTGATGTAATTGAAGTTGGTCGAAGTAATGCCAGGAGCTCTCTATTCGACTCGAGAGAAGTAACTCCGCCATGCACGCATCAGGTAGGTAAACACTTCATGTTGATAACATATTAATGGCCATAGTCATGCAATATTGGCTGGCTTTCCCTTGAGCAGCATCGCCTATCGTTAGATCTAAGATATTCAATGTATCCCTGGTCAAATATTACGTATTCATAATAACAACGATAATAAAGATGATGATAACAACAACAACAATAATAGTTATAATCATGATGAGGCCGCTCCCAACTGACTCAACTGGGTGAGTAATGGCATCAGCAGGTGTCAAAATAGGGCCAGAAATGATTCTCCAGATCGTCTACTCTGACATGGGACCAATCCTGGCTTTTGAATAACAATGATATTAATCTTTTCTACTACCACTACTACTACTTCTATGATAATGGTGATGATAATGGTGATGGTAATGATAATGATTGTAATAGTACTACTACTACTGATGGTAATGATCTTTATGATAATGATGGTAGCTGTCATTATCACTATTCTTATCATTATTATCATCATCATCATCACATCATCATGATTATTGCTATTATTATCATTATTATTATCATTATTATTGTTATCATTATTACTTTGACCTTTATTATTATCAGCATCATTGTTATCATTGGTATTTCTATGATTATAATTATTACTGCTCTTCTTATTATTATCATTATGATGATTATAATGATGATCATGATTGTGATAATGATGATGATGATGATGGTGGTGATAATGATGATGGTGATGATGATGAGGAGGAGAGAGAGGATGTGGACGATGATAATAGTGACGATAATAATAATGATACCAACAACCAGAACAACAGTATTGATAATTATGATAGCGTTGATAATAATGATAATGATTATGGTAATAGTAAAAATGATGATAATATTAACGATAATATTAATGATAATAATAGTATTAATGATTGTAATGATAGTAATGATAATAATGATAACAGTAATAATCATAATAATGATACTAATGATAATGACAATGATGATGATAATAATAATAATAACAACAACAACAGCAACAACAATAATAATAACAACAATAATAACAACAATAATGATAATAATACTGATAATAGTGTAAGGTAACATCTCGCAGCCTCACGTCTCCCGGTTATTTCCCGTAGTCTTGCACATTTCGTTTTACATTGCCTACTCGTCTACTACCTCGTTTTCTTTTCGTCTGCCTTTCGTTTCTTGTTTTTTACGGTTTGTTTGAGTTTACCCTTTCACTTTGTACTTCGGTCTGGGAGCATTATGTCTGCGAGTTTTTTTTTTTTCACTCTTCATATTTAAGCTAACTATCATAAAGTTTTACCTTGAGACATTTCTCCACCTACGGAAGGTTTGTGTTTTGTTTTAAGAAATATTGATTTTACATATTATTTTACAATTCTCTTTTTTTTCAATCTATTGCATTATGAGTGAATATTTTTCTCAGTTTGACTGTATTATGAGGATGATCTTGTGTGAGTTTTGTGACCTTCATTTTGAATTTATGTAAAAAAAAATATTTTCTTTAAACGCTGTGCGACATGGCTTATAACGTCAAGAGAACTATATGCATAAACCGGATTGAGCAGGAAACAGACTCACTTAATAATAATAGACAAATGAGCTTGATCATCAAAACATACACAGTGACGCGGGAATTCCCCTTAACCCGCTCGCAACTCACGACGGGATGTTCCCCGGCCGGAGGAGGCGAACGTGTTAAAAGCCTGATATCTGTGGCATGATTTCTACATCCATGACATCCATGACATCCATGACTATTTTCTTTTTTAACCCACACTGCAGCCGCGTTAGTCATGTTGATCCTCTTGGTATCTTGTTGCAACACGGAACGGCAACTCACAAAACGAATGCTTGATCTCAATGATGTTTACAATGCTTCAATATGCGTCTCATCAGCAATGCTTGCGCAATCGGTAAGGATCTCTTTGACTTATGATACCATGAATCAGCGCTTTTATTGCTAAGGTTTTGTCTTTCTTATGTGTTCATTTATTTCATACCCACACACACTAGCAAAGATATATACATATGTGTGTGTATGTGTGTTAGTGTGCATTGTGAAAATTGACAAGATATGATCTACATCAAAGCTTTCCAATAGCGGTCCCTTGAGAGCGAGCTACTCACCAGGTTTTATCTGCGGATTATAGAATGAAGTTACGTGCGAACTAAGGTTATTTACCCTCGTTATGTATGAGAGCATACCATCTGCCATCTGGTCTTCTACCTCTTAAACGAGGCAGTTGCGAGAGCTATCGTCTTCTCGTGTCTTTAACCAAACAGGAGCTGAAACAAGCTCCGACCCTTGAAGATGACTCAGCAACCTATGCCATGTCTACCAGCAACTCACCTCGTCATGAGCAATACCCATTGTAAGGCACTGATATTGCATATCATGTGACCTAAGACACTGATTATACTCTGCTATATAACTCAATACTAGTTATATAGTATTCCTGCTTCCTGTGTCTGCTTCCGTCTTAACTGTGCATCCGCTCCTAGAGGCCGCGTTTGCTAGCAGAAACCTAGAAGCATAACAAGTAGCCCAAGAGAAAGAACACATAGAGAGAAGAACAGGCCGGAGCCAAGGTACTAACAGGCCACCAATAAAGAGAGGGACAAGGAGCGTCTGTCTGTCCTTCCCACCGGGCTACAACAGGCGAAGGTAGAGGGTAACAACTACTGGCAGGTGCCGGGTTACATCCATATTTGTAAATATTTTGGTGGATTAGAATATCAGATGTATGTATATGTGTACACACACACACACACACACACACACACACACACACACAGACGCACACACACACACACACACACATACACACACACACACACACACACACACACACACACACACACACACACACACACACACACACACACACACATATATATATATATATATACACACACACACACACACACACACACACACACACACACACACACATATATATATACATACACATATATATGTATATATATGTATATATATATATATATATATATATATATATATATATATATACATATATATATGTGTGTGTGTGTGTGTGTATATGTTTGATCTGTGTGTGTGTGTGTGTGTCATCACATATATACAGTATATATATATATATATATATATATATATATATATATATATATATATATATATATATATATATATATATATATATATATATATATATGTATATATATATATATATATTATGTATATATATATATATATATATATATATATATATATATATATTTATATATATATATATATATATATATATATATATATGTATATATATGTATATATATATATATATATATATATATATATATATATATATATATATATATTATATATATATGGCAACGAGAGGTGTCGATATTAGGTCTCAGCGATATTATGTGTAAAATGATGTATATCCAGTGATCCGTGGTGGCACAACATCAGGTGAAAACATCTGTGAATTTCTAGAGTGTATATACCAACGAAATAGAAATCAGAAATTGCCCAAGTGTTACAGAAAATTCAAAAAAGAAAGAATTCCATAGAAAAGCTTGACCTTTCAAAGACATGTAGATTTTTAAAAAGTGCTACAATATGAATGAAGGAAACCATAAAATTATACCATCATATTCCTAATATAAAAACTTATCATCCAAGCAAATCAATAGAAAAATGAGTCAAATATCGCATCCACGTTCCCCAATTTCCTTTCAACATCTGGCTTGAGTAAAATCCATTCCCAGTTCGTGAGTACATTACGCTATAGAATCACATATGTCATGATTTCAGTGTTCAAAAATCTAATCATTCAACC
>BOPN01005881.1:50000-52500 GCA_017312705.2 Penaeus japonicus | reverse complement strand
AGAACAATGGACGGTGCTGCTTCAATCTGTTCTAGTTGGTAAAGCCCAGGAGATTTACTTGTCATCGTCTGTGTCAGATTGCCGTGACCATGACAAAGTGAAGATGGCTGTTGAAAGGATATGAAATGGTACTGAAGCCTATCGGTTAAAGTTCCGTAATCTGCGGAAGAGAGAGAATCAAAGTTTTCTAGATTTTGCAAGAGAGAAAGAGGCCTTGCTTAATCGTTGGTGTGAGAGTGATAAGGCGAATAATGAATATGATAAATTGTATCAATTATTTCCTGATAGAAGAATTTAAGAGGTGTTTGCCTTGATCAAATTAAGGTATATTTAAATGAAAACAGGGTAAAAGTGCTAGATGATGCTGCCAGAATGGCAGAGGATTATGCTTTGATCCACAAAAGTGTTGAGAATTCTAGGACTATTGTAAAACCACAACCCAGTCCACCGACAGGTAAGAAAGAATTTAAAGGTGATAAGAAAGACACCCCTAGCCATAGTCATAACCACACTACCGATAGAAATAAATCAGTTAGATGTTTTAATTGCAAGTTGCTGGGTCATAGTATTAAAAACTGCTGGTTGTTAAAAGATAAAAAATCCAAGGACGTTCCAATAGCTCTTGCCAGTACTAGATTTAAGGATGTAAAACGTCCAGTAGTAGTCAATTTGCTTCATGGTACAGATCAAATGAGAAATGTAAGGGATGAATTTGGGAGCCATTTTACTCAGAAGGAAGTGTATTCCGCGTGATGGTGGTGAGAAGCCTATTGTAATATTGAGAGATACAGCAGCGATACAGTCACTGCTCTTAGAAGGTGTATTGCCACTAGCGGGGAAGACTCCTGACGCTAATGTCGTCATAGCTGGTATTGAGTGCGGGCATCTGACTGCTCCACTGTATAAGGTTCATCTCAAAACGGATTTCTTTGATAAAGACGTAACTGTGGGAGTAGTGCCTAAATTACCCATAGAAGGTGTATCATTTATATTGGCAAATGACTTGGCAGGAGATAAGGTATTTGTTAAAACCAAAACTAATGTTGCAATTCTAAGATCTCCAGACCTAAACAGCGGTAGAGAGATGGCAGAGGATGTGATGGATGTGTTCTGCCTGTGCGGTCAGGGAGGGCTATGAAAATTCATGGGCGTGTTGAACATAAACCTGCCCATGATACTCACAAGAAAATACGCGTGAGTGAGTGTGCGTCTAATAATGACAAGGTATGTGGTGATGGAATTGATGTGAGTGGTGATGAGATAGCCTCATTGTTTAGCCACAAGACTGGTGTTAGAGAGAACAAGCTAAGTGGTTTCCCTGTTGACAAAGGGAGGCTTGTAGATCAGCAAAAATGTGACGCAGAACTGTGTAAAATTGCTGAATTAGCTTGGTCATAAGCTGGGGTGTCAGGTGTACCTACGGGTTACTATAAGAAGGATGGCATCTTGATGAGAAAATGGAGGCCTCGCCACGTGGGTGCAGGAGACGAGCAGGCAGGTAATACACCAGGTCGTGGTTCCAGTCCCCTATAGATCACAGATCCTCAGCCTTGCACATGATTCACCGTTGGCAGGTCACATGGGTATTAATAAAACATGTAGAAGAAAAATGAGCCATTTTTATTGGCCGGGACTACGCAAAGATGTAGTGAAGTATTGTAAATCGTGTCATCAGTGCCAGGTCGTGGGAAAACCTAATCAGAAAATTCCTGTTGCACCCTTGTATCCAATTCCTGCGATCTCTGAACCTTTCAGTCACGTAATTATAGACTGCGTTGGCCCACTTCCCAAAACAACAAAGTCTGGGAATACCACCTCACTATCATGTGTTCCAACACTCGGTATCCTGAGGCGATTCCTTTACGTAAGATTAGTGGCAATAGAATTGTCAAGGAACTAATGAAATTCTTTTGTACATATGGGTTACCTAGGGTGATTCAGTCCGATCAGGGCAGTAACTTCCTTTCTAAAGTGTTCCAGTCAGCCATGCGACGGATGGGCATACAGCATCAGGTGTCAAGCGCTTATCACCCAGAGTCGCAGGGCGCACTGGAGAGGTTCCACCAGACATTAAAAAATATGGTACGGATTTACTGCCATGAGACGGAGGAACAGTGGGATGAAATGGTTCCACTCTTGTTGTTTGCCATTAGGAGTGTGGCAGGATACACTGGGGTTTAGCCCATTTGAGCTTGTGTTTGGGCATGAGGTAAGAGGTCCACTCAAGATGTTGAAAGAAAGATGGCTGAATAACGATGATAAATCTGATATACTGAAGCATGTAATGGATTTTCGATTTAAACTTAACAGAGTTTGTGAGCTGGCAAGAGCGAATCTCGGTGAGGCACAGAGACGGATGAAGATGTGGTACGACAGAGATGCTCAGTCACGATCATTTTCACCAGGAGAAAAGGTACTCGTCTTTCTACCCGTCCCTGGGCAGTCACTGAAGGCTCGCTATTTTGGACCTTGTATGGTGGAGAAAAAGCTGTGACCTTAA
>BOPN01005881.1:35000-37500 GCA_017312705.2 Penaeus japonicus | reverse complement strand
TTCTTCTCACTACGTGTCCCAGCCACCTCAATCTGCTTTCTCTCACCTTTCCGATATTACGGCAAATCTTTCAATCTTCTTCCGATGGTCTCATTCTTTACTTTATCCAACTCTTTGTGAACCCCAGTGACCACCTTCAGCATTCTTCATTTCTTGCTACCTATATTTTCTTCTGTGCTTTCGTCACAGCCACCGCCTCCATGCCATAGATCATTGCTGGTCTTACTATGGTCTTGTACATTTTTCCTTTCACCACATCTGACACTTTTCTATCGCACATCACCCCTGTTACTTTCTTCCACGCACCCCAACCTGCTTGTATGCGTTTTGTGACTTCCCTGTCCGAACCTCCATCTTCCTGCACTGTGGAGCCAAGGTACTTAAACTCTTTTACCTGGTTCACGTCCTCACCCTGTATCTTTACCGGTGTTACATCCTCATCATCATCCTCTACGTCCTCTTCTCCTACCTTCATCTTCAAATACTCGGTCTTCTGTCTACTGACTCTCATTCCTCTGGTCTCCATTGCATTCCTCCAGACCTCTAATCTCAGCTCTACCTCCTCCTTCGTCTTCCCGCACACCACTACATCGTCCGCAAACAGTACATATCCCACGGGCTTCCCTCTGACCACTCTCCGTCATGCAATCCATAATCACTGCAAACAAGAATGGGCTAAGTGCTGACCCTTGATGCAGCCCCACCTTACCTCAAACTCCTCCGTATCACCCGCCGCGCACCTCACCACAGTCTTACTGCTCTCATACATATCTTGTATCAACCTAATGTATTTCTCTTCCATCCCCCTCAGTCTCAAACAATTCCATACTTCTTGTCTCGGTACCCGATCGTAAGCTTTCTCTAGATCAATGAAGATACAATGTAGTTCTTCTTGCCCTTCCCTGTGCTTCTCCATTATCTGCCTGAGCGCAAAATTAAGCCTGTTGTGCTTCTATTTTGGCATAAACCCAAACTGTTGGTCAGAGTCTCCACTTCAATTTCAATCTCTCTGTCTATGATCCTTTCCCACATCTTTAGGGTAGTTGAGGTTAGTTTGATGTGCCCCGGTAGCTTCCAATCCTGTATGTCCCTTTTGTTCTTGAAAATGGGTATGAGAGTACTATCTCTCCATTCATCTGGCATATGCTCCATCTCCAAGATGTTTCTGAATACCTCTGTTAGCCACCTCACTGCTGTTCTGCCCATAGCCTTCCATGCTTCGACTGGTATATCATCCGGTCCCACCGCTTTACCATTCTTCATCCTTTTTATTGCTGTTGTCACTTCCATTTCTCCAACCTCCTCTATCTCTCCTTCTTCTGCAGCTTCAATCACTAGTTCTACTCTTGGGTTCTCTACATTCATCAATTGTTGGTAGTACTCCTTCCATCTTTCTTTTATCTGTTTGCCGTCTGTCAACACTAGTCCTTCACCGTCTTTTATCCTCTTAGCTTGGTATACATCTTGCGCCTCATGTTTCTGCTTTCTGGCTATCCTGATATTTCTTTGCCGATCTTGCCCGTCTAGGCTACTATACAACTCCCTCGTACGCTTTGCTTTTGGCTTTGCCACTTCTCTTTCGCTTTCTTATTTGCCTCTTTAGAGGCTACAATAGTTTCCCACATCTATTTAGATCTCTCTTCCTTCTCTTCTTTCTCGCTTGTCCCTGATCGCATCCTGCACCTCGGTGTTCCACCACCACGTCTTCTTCTTCCCTTCCTGCCTGAAGCAGCTCCTAGAACCTCAACAGCCGCTTTCCCGTACTACTCCTACTCAATGTGCTCCACTCTTTCCGCTCTTCCATATCCAATTTCCTCTCCACCTCCTGGACAAATTTATTTCGATGTTCCTCTTCGTTTAACTTCCACCAGCGCGTTTTCTTTGTTCCACATTCGCTTCTTTTAATCTGTTGTTTCATCTTTACCTTGCAGACTACCAGCTTGTGCTGTTTAGCCATCGCTTCTTTTGGCAGGACATAGTAATCCTGTATTGTCTTCAGTTCCCTTCTCTTGCACATGATGTAGTCCACCTGTGTACTTTGTCCCCCGCTAGTATAAGTTGCTCGTCGGGTCAATCTCTTTTGGAAGTAGGTGTTAACTACTGCCATGCTTTTTGCTGTTGCAAAGTCCACAATTTTGTCTCCTCCTTCGTTCCGTATTCCGACACCGTACTTTCCCGTAACCTCTGTGTCCAAGCTCCCTTCCCCGACATGCCCGTTGAAGTCACCTGCTACCCACGTCACCTCTGCATCTGGTATCTTCAGCATCACATCCCTGCTGTTCCCAGAACTCGTCTTTCTCTTCATCCGTACACCCCACTTGAGGGAGTAGTTCTCTCTGACGACTGCGATTAACGATTTTCGGTTCTCCGACAACAGCTTTTTGGCAGGCTTATCAAAATTTAACATGACAATTATTGTCATATAATGCTACTATATACGTAATTTCATTAAAATCGGACAAGTAGTTTTTGTGTAAAAAATAAAAACACCTCGATTTCA
>BOPN01005880.1:75000-80000 GCA_017312705.2 Penaeus japonicus | reverse complement strand
ATCCCTCTCTCTTTCCAGTCTAACTTCTTGAATACTTCCTCTAAGCAGGCTGTAAATAGCTTCGGTGAGATGGTGTCGCCCTGCCTAACGCCCTTTTTTATTGGTATTTTATTGGTTTCTGCGTGGATTTTGATGGTCGCTGTACCATCTCTATATATCCTCTAATAATCTGCAGTATATTTCCTCTACTCCTTGTTTACGAATTGCATCCAGTACTGCAGATATCTGTACCGAGTCATCTTTTTCATAATCTACGAATGCCATACACAGGGGCTTCCTATGTTCGTTTGTTTTCTCCCTTATTTGAGCTAGTGTGTGGATATGGTCTGTAGTTGAAAATCCACTGCGGAACCCTGCCTGTTCCCTGGGTTGTTTTGAATCTAATGTGTCGGTGGTACGGGCTGTGATGATTTTTGTGAACAGTTTATAGATTACTGAGAGGAGGCTTATAGGTCGGTAATTCTTAAGTCTTTTGTGTCTCCCTTTTTGTGTATTAAAATTATTATTGCGTTTTTCCAGGTCTTCGGAATTTTACCGACGTCTAGACATCTGTTATAAAGACTGGCCAGCTTTACTGCCGCAATCTCTCCTGCGTCTTAGACAGATCTGCACTGATGCCGTCTTCTCCTGGTGTTTTTCCTCTTTTCATGCTTTTTAGTGCCCTAATTACTTCATCTACCGTGATGTTTGGAACATCTCCAATTGTTGTGTTTGTCTCCGTATGTAGTTGGTCGTTTGAGTGGTATAGATTGCGATAGTCGCTTCTATTGCTTTGATAATTTCATTTTTATTGTATGTCGCCTCTCCGTTGGGTTTCTTTACTGCATACATTTGGTTTTTCCCTGTTCCGAGCCTCCTCTTTGTTGCCTTAAGGCTGGTGCCAGCAAGCAGAGCTTCGTTTATTTTTCGTATGTTAAATTTGCGTACATCCTCTTTCTTCTTCTTGTTTATCGTCTTAGTCAGCTCTGTTGATTCTATCTTGTCTCTGATTGATGTTATTTTCATTTCCCTACGCTGTTTCATAAGCTCTTTCGTCTCTACCGAAAGCTTACTGAACCTTTCTTTTTCGTCTTTACCCCCTATTTCAAGTGCAGCTTCCATTAATATCTCACTGAATTGGTCGTTCATTTGGTCTATGTCAAGATCTTCTTCGAGAGCTGAGTATTTGTTTCGGATGTTGATACTGAATTCCGTCGCCCTAGTCTTGATGTTGGTTAGATTAGCGGGAGGCTTTTGTATGAGCTTGTTTCGTTCCCTTCTTAGCTGTAACCGCTCTACTCCTGACCAGTCTATGGTCGCTACCGACATTTACTTTATTGATAACGGTTACGTCTTCAGCTTTTTTGATGTCACGCCTATTGGTGATTATGAAGTCAATTTCGTTTTTAATGCCGGATGGTGATTTCCATGTCCATTTCCTCCCGGTTCTCTTTTCAAAGAATGTATTCATAATTTTAAGAGATCGAGCTTCGGCGAATTCTATCAATCTTTGCCCTCTCTCATTTCTGGTGCCTATTCCATGTTTCCCAACCGATAATTCTCCATCTTCCCTTATTCCTATCTTGGCATTAAAATCCCCCATAATCACGGTAAAATGGGTTTTTGCTCTATCGGTAGCTGCTTGCACATCTTCATAGAAGCTCTCTATCTCCTCATCACTATGACTGCTGGTAGGAGCGTACACTTGGATAATTTTTAGGCTATATCTGTTGTTTAGTTTCAGTATTACAGAAACTACTCTTTCGCTCACACTATAGAATTCCCTAACATTCTTTTCAAGTCGCTTGTGAACTAAGAAACCTACTGATTCTTGTTTGCTATCCAAGGGTTTACCTCGCCAGTATAATAAGTGCCCATCATTTAGTAATTTCTGCTCTTCGCCTAGTCTCCTAACTTCAGAAAGTCCTACAATATCCCATTTAATAAATGAAAGTTCCTCAAGCAGTGTCAGAAGATCAGATTCTGTTCTCAGGGTCCTTACATTGTATGTGCATAAGTTCATCATCTTTAGGCGGCCTGGGTCTACCCGGAGATTCTTAGCTCCCTCTGCTCCGGAGCGAACCTGATCGCCGCCGTGACCAGGGCTCCCTTCAGCTTCCGGGAATGAGGGGCCGTTGTCTTGACTGGGAAATCATATTTAAGAGGTGTGTGGCCTGGTGCCCCCACCAGTCGGCCTTGTGCACGGTGGGGGGAGTAGTTTTAGTCCGGAGGTACCATTAATCTCCAATAACACTTTTGAGTTAGTCTCGCATGTTATTAGGAGATCTTTGTAACCACCGATCTATCTCACGACCTTCCGGTCTACTCATGTGAGAATGGGCATTTGTTTATATACGTGCAGGGCCTACGCAACAATGCATGTTTGCATGTTTATGCGCGCTCCCGTGCCCGCACTTATATTCGTTACTATATATAACACGCAGAATGTACAGCGTAGACGCCTTTATATACAAATAAGCAATTATGCACATATTCCAAGCGTTTGTCTACGCCCGTATGCATGCATACAGCACCCATACACATCGGCGTCCACGCGTGCACACACATGCATGTGAATTATAATGTGCCCATGCATTATAATTTATTTAAGTACATATACATACACATACATATATACACATATACATATATACACATATACATGTACACATATATACATATACACATATACACACACATACATATACATATACATACATATATATATATATAGTAGGCAGTGGTATACATATATCTGGCAACAATTTGGAGAGGTAATTACTAGTTGGTACCTAAACCGCTTGGGCGTCCTGGTGTGGCCTTGACCATTGGTGATGCCATACCTTGTGTTTGGCTTTCATTACGAATAATTTTCCAGACTGATATTCAGTGTGGTTGCATGATTAGATTTATGAACACTGAAAACAAAATATATATGATTTTATAGTATAGTGTACTCACGAACTAGGAGTGGATTTTACTCAGGCTATATGTTGGGTGGTCGTTAATCACCTTTGACCCTTGGCGCTGGTGTTAACGTGGCACTATGGGAGCGTTAAGCGATATTTTACTCATTTTTTGTTGGTTTTCTGGGATGGTATGATTTTATATTAGAAATGTATTCAGACATCCTCAGATGCTTTCACACTGCATTATATTTGCAAAACACTATAATAGATGGTATAACTCGATGTTTCCTTCGTTTAAATTGTGGTACTTTTGGCACCTCACTGCCCTTGAAGAGGCTAGCTCTCTTGTGGAATTCTTTCTTTTTAATTTTTCTACGACACTTGTGTAATTTCTTGTTTCTATTTCGATCGTATATGCTCTCAAGACATTCACCGATATTTTCACCTTATGCTGTGCCGCCACGGATCACTGGATATACTTAATTTTACACTTAATATCATGAGACCTAACACTGAAACCTCTCCTACTATATGTATATATATATATATATATATATATATATATATATATATATATATATATATATATATATATATATATATATATGTATATATATATATATATATATATATATATATATATATATATATATATATATATATATATGTATGTATGTATGTATATATACATACATACATACACATACATACACAAAGTCAATAGATATATAAACCAAATAAAATGATTAATACTATTTTTCAGGAATTCAAATAAAGTGAACTTGTGAATTCAAAGTTTCAGAGGAACCGAATGCAATTGATCTGATATCAAAAGGAGTTGTATTAGAAATAAGAAACTTCAATATATTGAAACTTTTGATGATATATACATGATAATGATAATAACAGTGATTATGATTATGGCATTGAAAATATTTGTAAAGATGACTATGGATATAATACTTATGTTAGCAGTGATGATAATGATAGTAAGGGTAACAGCTATAGTAATAATGATATTTTTTAATGATGATAATGATAATAATGATAATAATGGTAATGATCATAAAAATAATGATAATAGTTATGTTAAGGATGATGATAATGAAAAAGATAATGATTATGATAATGATGATGGCAATAATTTGAATAACAATGAAATGGAAACAAGGATAATAATGATAATGATGATATCAATAAGAATGGAAATAACAATAATGATAATGGTTACAATAGAAGTAACAATAATGATAATGATAGCTATGATAATGATAGTAATGATATAATGATAAGAAAATCATAAATGTGATCATGATAAAATGATAAGGAAACAATAATCATAATATTAATGATAATGAATATAATAATGATAGCAATAAAAATTATAATAATATTTTTTTTTTCACCAATAGTGTTATTCCTATCGCTTTCCCTTTTTATCATATCTCCTTTCTCCTAACATTAAATAATTCCTTCCTCTATCTTTTCCTATGGTCTATTAATCTATCAACCAAGCTAGGCCTATTGTATCAAGTTTCCTTTCCTTCACTAAATACATTCCTAATGGCTAACTTCATACATGAATTAGTAACTGTCACTACAACCTCTTGAGGAGCAATTATCTCATCACAACTACGTGTCATCACATATTCACTAATTAACATCATTAACAAGGGAACGGACTGCCTTCCCGATATAACTTGTAGGCTACATTGTGGATTATTCCTTAGACATCGAGCTTGTAAATGGAAAACGTTTGCTTGCATTGTGAATGATGTGAAATCTGACTCGATTAGCATTAGAAAAATGTTTTTTTTTTTTTTTTTTTATAAGATATAGGGGAATTTTATTATCAGTGGTGTATCAGTGTACGACATTTATAATGGAAGATGATAAACGTAATGATAATGATAATAATGAACGTGATAAGGATTTATAATACTGATAACAACAAGAGAGAGAGGGAGAGCGTGCTAAAAGAAAATGTATTTATTGAAAACAGTTGATACGACAGAATGAAATTGCTTCTGCAAGTCGACACGACGGAAAATATCTAAAAAAAAAATATTCTTTTTCCCTTTTGTTGTTAGAGGAGCAGCCATAATCCTGCTA
>BOPN01005880.1:52500-55000 GCA_017312705.2 Penaeus japonicus | reverse complement strand
AGTATTCGCCTTGTGGAAAAGCCAATGCATGATATTACTGGACACACACACACACACACAAACACACACACACACACACACTTTAACATACTCACACACACACACACAAACACACACACACACACACACATACACACACACACATACATAAACACACACACACACACACACATATATATATATATACATAAATTAATGAATAATTATATACATATATATGTGAATAAATATATATATATATATATATATATATATATATATATATATATATATATATATATATATATATATATATATATATATAAAGTGATTGAGAGACAGACAGATAAATAACAACACAATAGACATAGACACAGACATACACACATTCATACACACGCATTCCCATTCCAACATGAATGAAAATCCAACCCTGACATAGCGACCGCCACATATGTCACACTGGGAAGCGCATAAGACAGCCGTAATGCCAAAGACAGGATCAGGGACAGCGCGGGCCCTAAGCCTTCCCTTCTGTAACGATGTTCAAGAGGAGAGCCAGATTAAGCTTGCCTATTTGTCTGTAGATATGCTTGGTAAGTTTATCGTAGTTGGTGTCTCTGTTTTTGTTGTTATTTTCTGTTCTTGTTTTTGTTTTTGATTTGCAGTTGTCATTCTGATTGTTATGGAAAAAATCCTAAATTTGGATTTTTTTTCTTATGAAATGTTTTCCTATTATGTGGAATATCTATGTGTATTGGTAAAGGGGGAAGCTATCTCTCTATGACTGTCACTGGTGTTATTGCATAGTTCGCTAGATAAGAATACTCGTGTTCATTCCGCATATACACACACATATACACGCAAACACACGCACATGCACTCACGCACACACACAAACACACACACACACATACACGCAAACACACACACATACACTCACGCACACACACACACACACACACACACACAAATATATATATAGACATAGATAGATAGACTGACATATACTTATATGTACAGTATATGTATATGTATATGTATATATATATATATATATATATATATATATATATATATATATATATATATGTATATGTGTGTGTGTATGTATATGTATATGTATATATATATATATATATATATATATATATATATATATATATATATATATACATACACACACACACACACACATATACCTATATACGTTCGTACGTACGTATGCAAGTATGTGTACTTGTATACACGCTCGTGCACAGAACCTTTCACCTCACTGCGTTAAGGGCCGACCTCCACACACACTCCATTGGCACCAGACACAAAACCATAACGTCGAAACCATAGCGAACAGTGCCAACCACAGCCTCTCAATTACTTTGTGTAATGCTCGGCCCAATTACAGCGGCACTAACGTCCTCTTGTTATTGCTCTCTGCCGCTACTATAGACAACTATGAAGGCGCCGCGTGGTGGTTGTAGTAACAATCGGACGGAGAATACAACAACTGCTGAATCCCGCTTCGAGTGTAATTACCGATAATGGCTTGTGTCTATAGGCCTTTCTGTGGGGGTGTTGATGGGGTGGGGATGGGGGGGCAAAGTACCGTTGGTTTCTTCTTAATTTTTTTTTTTTTTTTTCTTTTTTTTCTCCCTCTGTACGGGATAAAATTTTGGGAAGTACTTTTTTTTTATGTGGAAATGAAATAAAATATAATTGTCTGATTTATATTTACTGATTCATTTGTATGTCAGTTCGTTCGTGTATTAATTTCTCTGTTTAATTTGTTTTGTTTTAAATGAGGCATGATTTTGATGAACCTTGTCTGTGTGTGGTTATGTTGGTATAAAAGTTGATTAGACACGTCACATTGTACTAATATATATAATGTTTAAAGAATGATAGAACTGACAAAAAAGGTATGTTAAACCACGTCACATTGTACCAATCTATATAATTTTTAAGAAAATATAGAACTGACAAATATATATATATACATATATAAGATCTTTTCCCTTCTCTTTTCATCTCTTCTCTCCTCTCCTCGTCCACTTCCTCCCTCCTCCTTCTCCTTCTGCCTTCCACTCCTTCCACGCCAGTGTCACTTGGAAACTGTCCCAAACTCTAAGCCTAAGCTCTGTCATCTACAATCTAATTAAAACATTCGGCGCGTTAATGGCTACTATCCAACGCGTACTAATTAAACAACTTCTGTTTTAGATACCCCGTCCCCCCCCCCCCCCCCCCCCACCCCACCCCTCGCCCCCCGATGTCCTTTCCTCCGGCTGTGCGGAATCTAAACGGAAATCGGGAAGGTTTTGAGGGCGAAGAGACAAGGGAAAAAGCTAGACATAATTATTATCGGCGTTCCTTCGGGAAGTTTGGCCGGTACTGCTTGCGTAAGAGGCGAGAGTGAGTGCTTGCTTACGCGACCTAGTATTGATCTGATTGTTATTTGCTTTATAGGTTTATTCTGAATTTGTTTTTAATGTATGGTGTGATTGCGATGGTTGTGGTTTTG
>BOPN01005880.1:10000-45000 GCA_017312705.2 Penaeus japonicus | reverse complement strand
ATTGACCAAAACATGATTTTGGAAGGGAACTTGACTGCAGTCTTCTGACTGACAGTCAGGGTGGTCCTTCTCTTTTGACGTCCTCCTCACGAATCACTTAGTATTTCCATCATTGATTCATCAGAGAAACATACCTGGATGCAAGCAAAACAAATTAATTGATTTTTTTTCATTCAAACTTAAGTTACAGCTTTGTAAACCCCAGTCTTCAAGTGGGTTTCATCAAACATGAATTGGAACAAAGACATTTTTTTCAATTTAGATGCAGCATCTTGAATCAAACATGAAATATTCGCTATTTTATTTAGATAAATAGTTTTAATTAATTTGTGTAGAAAAACAACAAATTCAGCAAAATTTACTAAAAATTTACCTTTTCACAGTCATCAGATGTCCAGTGGGTGTGTGCCTTGGCCCAAGCCAGCCTTTTCTTATGCGTTTTATGTATTTGTTTATTTTTTACATTTTACATAAGGGTTGTCACAGTTCATATTAAGTAGCGTGATGATGTAATCAGATTTTATCAGTGTATTGTTTTATCTAATTTTGTGTTTGTACTTTGGGTGGATTTTACTTTAGGTAATCAGCTGCATCACCTTTAGTTTGACACAATTTTAGATTTTATTGCCATTTTCCTTTTTATTTGATTTTATTTACTAATTGGCAACTGCAGGTTAACCTTTTAGCGTTTTTGCAACGTCTTGTTTGGCGTTCTTTTACTTTCACCTGCGACCTCTTTTGTTTTAATATCTTGCATATGCAGCTGGTTAGCTTTCCATAATTCTATGTTTGATGTGTTTTACCTTATTTTGTTGTCTTTTCTGCTTTCACCCGAGCCTGTTTTTATAATTTTGTTTATATTTTATATCTTAAAAGTGTTTTCGTCATTGCATCTTTTAATACTTCTTTTCATGTTGATTTAGTTCTATTTATTTTCTAATGTAGTTAACTATATTTTTATTCAACCAAACTTCCTTTATACTGTATATATATGTATATATATATATTTTTTTACGCTAGAAATCCTAACACTGAAGTAAGTCATTATTGTCTGATTACATGAAAATTAAAAAATGTATGTCCCAAGTACAGGGCTCGAAACCCCCCCTGGATTATGAAAAATAAAGAGTGTCAGCCCGACTTTGGTGTGGTCAATACCCTTCGTAAGAGACAGCCTGGAGTGCCCCTAGCCGGAAATTCATCACAAAGGTGACCTATGAGCCCGTATTTCTTACGTTACTTGCCACAATTAGGAGCTGGAACGGCTGTAAACAATATAAAGAGATCACATCTGAAACTGCTCAAGATAGTAACTTTGCTTCGTCATTGCTCTTTTATTATAGTCACTTTTTAAGAATTATTATTTTTATTTTTTTATTTATTATTATCACTTTTATTGGTATCGCTACTTCTGGCATTACTATTAATGATGCTTTCGCCATAATTTTTATATTACCTCTCCAACACGTAACCTATACACCGGCACCCGAGTAATTGAATCTGGGAGGGGATAATTGCTTTCTTTTTGAGGGACCAAACGGGGCCCAGTTCTGGCCCCTAAGCCGCCTATCGGGGTCCCTTGAGCTCACAGAACCCTAACAGATCGTAACGGATCATTTTTGGCGCCCAACGTGGGGCCGGTGTCCTTGTGGATACGTGTTGGGGTGTCCAGGATCAGATTTTTCATGCCAGGATTTGTTAATTGCATGAACATTGCATTTTTGGAGAGCTACTTATTTTATGTACTTTTTGCCACGCATTTTATGTACTTTTTGCCACGCATTTATTTATTTTTTTGCTATGCATTTTATGATCTTTTTGCCCAGTGTTTTATGATCTTTTTGCCCAGTGTTTTATGATCTTTTTGCCCAGTGCTTTATGATCTTTTTGCCCAGTGCTTTATGATCTTTTTACCCAGTGCTTTATGATCTTTTTGCCCAGTGCTTTGTGATCTTTTTGCCCAGTGCTTTATGATCTTTTTGCCCAGTGCTTTATGATCTTTTTGCCCAGTGCTTTATGATCTTTTTGCCCAGTGTTTTATGATCTTTTTGCCCAGTGCTTTATGATCTTTTTGCCCAGTGTTTTATGATCTTTTTGCCCAGTGCTTTATGATCTTTTTGCCCAGTGCTTTATGATCTTTTTGCCCAGTGCTTTATGATCTTTTTGCCCAGTGCTTTTTTATCTTTTTGCCCAGTGTTTTATGATCTTTTTGCCCAGTGCTTTATGATCTTTTTGCCCAGTGCTTTATGATCTTTTTGCCCAGTGTTTTATGATCTTTTTGCACAGTGTTTTATGATCTTTTTGCACAGTGTTTTATGATCTTTTTGCCCAGTGTTTTATGATTTTTTTGCCCAGTGCTTTATGATCTTTTTGCCCAGTGTTTTATGATTTTTTTGCCCAGTGTTTTATGATCTTTTTGCCCAGTGTTTTATGATCTTTTTGCTCAGTGTTTTATGAACTTTTGGTGCCGAGCATTTTATGTTCTTTTGCATAATTTGATTACGCTTATTTCACATGATTTTTTGCTTCGCCTCTGCACTGGAATCCTTCTTTTGTCCTTCTTAATCCTCTTTATCTATCCTGCATTCCTTTTCTAGACTTTGTCTCATCTTTTTGCATCATTTCTTATTTGGGCTGTTCTTCAGTTCCATTCTATTTTCTTCTTAGTTCTGGCTAATCCTTGCTTCTCTACTACTTCCAGCTTATTAATGTCGTGTTAATACATTGTTTTTCCCCATTTTATATAATCTTTGAATGATTTGTCTCCTTTTCAGAAAGTTTTTGTATTCTTAATCGCTTAACTTATTATTTTACTTTCTTTTATTATCTAGTTTTTTTGTGGCTCTCTATAGGTCAGTCAGGAATACTTTCATGTATTAATGTGTCTTCTCTCCCAATGCTAACTGTTTCTCTCATAAGGTACTCTGTTGAAAGGAATTGTGAGGAATACTAGTGATTAACTTTCATGTGTTCGTGTGTGCTTTGATGAGGTGAAGTCGTGATGCCAAAGCCAAGGAGGGGTCGGTCAGCATCCAGTTTACCCAGTTCCCGCAGTCTGTCTCCAGCCAACCCAGAACACGTCAGTTTGTTTCCTGTGGTCATGAGTGGATCTGGGCAAGGAGCAGAAGCCATTCAAGCCATCCAGAGGGAAGTAGGAATGATGGAGGAAATACAAGAGCAGATGGCCCGTATGGAGGAGCGGATGACGGCCATGATGGAGGGGTTCTGCAGGAGCCAGGGAGAAAGGCTTTCTCGTTTAGAAGAGAGGCTGGGCAACACCACTGATCCAGCTCCTAATGCAGCAGATACGAGGGATTGTGGACAGGACACAGTTGCCGAAGGCGCGCCTGAACCTCCTCCATTGCCTAGCACACGGACTGGCAATGCTTCTCCAGATGAGCCGTCATCTTCCCGAACACAACCCCTGCATGCTGATCCTTTGAGCCTTCTTCAACAACAATTGCTGGTGAAGGACCAAGAGATGGCTCTCCTGCGACAACAACTTGCGCAACTTACTTCCCGTGCTCTATCCAGTGAACCCGCTCCAACCAGTGTTCCTGTTCGTCAGCAGCCCATGGATCCTGACCGTCAGTTATCTTCACGCACTTCTCACCAAGTGCCTTTGCCTGAGCCTGCTCGTCAACTCGTCAATGGAACCTTTGCGAGCAACCACTACAAGATGGCACCCTTCAACAACCCGTCCCTCTCCAGTCTTCTCAAGAAACAGGGAGCCGTTCACTGCCCTCCAGTGATCCACTTCTTCAGCCGCACCACAGATCCTGCCAACCAGCCATCTCGTACATGTTGCCAAGGGAACCAGTACCACATTTCAAAGGGGAGACTAGTGCCAACGACCCGTTGAAACGGAACCATGAGATCGAGAGCTGGATCCGTTCTATAGAAAACCTAGTGAGACCAGCAACAGATGAAGCCTACATCAGAGCCGCTAGAGCAAGTTGTCGGGGTAGAGCGGACATGATTATAAACTCCCAACAGTTTGACCACATCGTTAGTTGGCCCTCATTTAAGGCAGAACTCCGTAGAAAGTTCCGCGGGACATATACTGCTGCAGACTTTTTCAAAGTTCTCTACAGCCAGGCAATGGGTTCCAGCCAAGCCCCAATGGACTACTTCCTACAGATTGAGGCTTCAGTGTACCAGGGAGTAAGAGATCATCACGATGCCATAGGAGATCCTTTAGCGCTTGTCAGGAGGGTATTTCTTTCAGGCCTTCCCGGGTGGCTCCGAGACCTGTTGGCTCTTAAAGATGACTGTGCTGCTCCAGACCTAGCAGAGGCCGCACAGCGTGTGTGGAATTCACGTAATGGGATTCGCCACGGAGCAGAACCGAACCGCCACCAGTCCCCGAATGATGTCACCGACCAACCTCGTGGACAGCCAGATCGTCCGCCCAGATACCGTGACCTTCATCCTGTTACAGCAGAACCGCAACACAGCTCGCCACCCAGAACTCGACAAGAACTACCCTGGTGTGAGTTCCATAGGTTGCATGGTCACTCTACTCATGAATGCAGAGCAGCCCAAAGATCACCACGCCAGAACCAACCCAGGTACAGCTGCTATCGTTGTGGTGATCCTGGACATTTTAGCAGAAGCTGTCCCTTTCTCGCGGGCCAGGGAGGTCGCGTTCCCAGCCCCACTGGCAACTACTCCACAGGGAACGTCAGGGCTTGTGTGCAGCCAGCTGAGACAAATTGCAGCCACAGGAGAGAATACGCTATATCTTCAAGGACGACCTCTCGCAGTACTCAATGCTGAAGGCAGTCCCATCATGTCCTTTATAGACACGGGCTCGCAAGTCACCCTTGTTAAGAGGACTGTGATGGACCGGCTTGATCCTGATGGCAGACTGAGACGACGATTATCGGACAAAGTTCTAAGGGGTGTCTCTGGTAAACCTCTGCATCCAGTGGCTGAAGTGACCTTAAGGTATGAATTAGACCAGGAAGATGCTCTTGAACACCCTACTCTGGTAGCTGACCTAGATTTCCCAGGGGACGTACTTTTAGGCATTGATCTCCTACATCGACTGAATTTTACACTAAAGTCTAGAGCCAACTCATCCCATGGTAAGCTGATCTTAGGGAAAAGTCAGTATTCTGTAGTCTTCACAGAAGCCAAATCGTTAAAGATCAGCCTGCTGACCACTACAAACTCTGCGGCTACACAGACCGAGATGGAGACGCTTGTTTTGGAGGCACTACCTGAAAGAGATGTCATTACTGTTGAAGACGTGAACCTACCGCAATCACCTGAAAGAGAAGAAAGATTAGTTACTGCCGGAATTCTGGATGATCTGATATCTGAAAGAGAAACTGTATGTGAGAACCCCAACCCATGGAAGGCAGACTTTGACTCGCATGTACCACTGGAAGGAGAAATCTATGACGACACAGACTCGTCTGATGAACCCGACTCAGGACCTGAAATGGAATGGGATCACTTTATGAATGACACCTTTGCATTTGAAGAGTTTGATACTGAAGATTCCACCTTGCCATCGTCAATCGCCATTGCCACATGCGAAGCTGCCTTGTCTTTTGGGGCCTTGGAGGATGAGCCTGCATCACCACCACTTGAGCACTTGATGGAACCCCAACAGCAGCAAATACATAGTCTTTTGAGTGAGTACCAGGAGTTGTTTGATGGTGGAGAAGAGGCTGTAGGCTTAGTACCAGGAGTCCGTCACACCATAGCTACAGGGGATGCTAAACCTGTATGTATACGTCAGTGGAGACTGCCGCAATCTACCCGCCAAACTATCCGCCAGCAATGTGACACCATGCTAAGTTCTGGAGTTATTGAGCCATCGACAAGCCCTTGGCTTAGCCCAGTAGTCCTTGTGAAGAAGAAGGATGGGAGTTTAAGATTCTGTGTAGACTACCGGGGCCTTAATGCTGTGACCAGAAAAGACGCTTACCCTCTCCCAAGAATAGATGCTCTCATCGACGAGCTGGGACCTGCTACTACATTCACCACCCTGGATGCAAGAGCTGCCTACTGGGCTATTGAAGTTGAACCATCTGACAGACCAAAGACTGCATTTTCAGACGGGTACCGTCTTTTTCAATTCTGTCGACTCCCCTTTGGTTTAGCTACAGCACCTTCGACCTTTCAACGCACCATGAATGTTCTCCTGACACCAGTACTTGGACGCCACACCCTATGTTATCTCGACGATATTGTGGTCTACAGTCCTGGGTTTGAGCAGCATCTACAAGACTTAGGAGAGACTCTGCAACTTCTAAAAGCTGCTGGGCTGAAGCTCAACATAGAGAAGTGTAACTTCGCAGCTACTACTATAAACTTCTTGGGATATACAATCAGTCCCGATGGAGTACTTCCCAACCAGGACAAGGTAGCTGCCATTGCCAAGACTCCAGCACCCCGCACTGTCAGGGATGTGCGGCGTTTCTTAGGATGCACAGGCTTTTTCAGAAAACATGTCCCTGGGTATGCCGCCATATCGTCACCCTTACACTTGCTCCTTAAGAAGGCCCAGAAATGGACTTGGGGGCCAGAGCAACAGTCGGCCTTCGAAGAGCTGAAGCAGAGGTTGATGTCCGCTCCAGTCCTACGGCAACCGGACTTTGAACGCAAGTTTGAGCTCCATACTGATGCTTCTTCTATTGCCCTAGGGGCATGTCTTATGCAAAGGGCTGATGATAACTCGCCCCATGCAATAGCCTACTACAGCCGGAAGCTGAGGGATGCTGAAAGAAGATATCCAGCCATTGATTTGGAGGCCCTTAGTGTTGTTGAAGGAGTACGAGTGTTTAACTCCTATTTGTATGGCAGGCACTTTGTCATATATACAGATCATCGCCCTCTAGTCCATGTGTTTTCCAAGAAGACAAAATCGCCTAGGATGACACGTTACGCACATGAGCTGTCATTCCTTGATTTTAGTATATGCTACAAAGAAGGCCCAACTAATTACGTGCCTGATCTGCTCTCAAGAAATGTGGCTGCACTTGAGTTGGATCAAATGCCACAGGTTTCGACTTCCAGAATCACTGATCTATCATCAGACACTTTGGCTGGACAACAGGAAGAAGATCCACAGCTCGCAGACCTTAGAAGGTACTTGATTAGTGGTATTGTACCAAAGAAGAAATGGCCTCTCTCATTGGAGGAGTTTGAAGTTAAAGAAGGGGTCATATATCGCCTGAGACACCTTCCTGATCAGATATTATACCAGCTGGTAGTTCCTGAGAGCCTAAAGAACTCAGCTTTAAAGGCAGCTCATCTACCACCATTGGCGTCTCATCCGGGTATTCACAGAACATATGAAAATGCAAAATCTATGTTCTACTGGGTAAATATGTTCAGTGATTGCAAAGAATACGTAGAACACTGCCATGTTTGCCAGCAAACAAGAGGTACTCCCCAAGCTGTTCCAATGGGTGGTGCTCCACTAGCTGAGGCTCCACTAGAGCGGGTATCAATGGATATCTTCGACCTAGGCCAGTCAATTCCCGTTCGTTATGGGCTGAGTATCATAGATCAACATTCACGCTATCTCCAAGTTGTGCCCCTTCGTAGTGCCACTGCAACCACTATTCACCGAGCCTTTGTGGACCATTGGGTGACACTGTTTGGACCTCCAAGGGCTATTCAAACTGACAATGGGTCCCAATTCACTAGTCGCCTCTTCAATGAGCTTTGTCAGATGATGCGAACATCTCATCATTATACCATCCGGTATCACCCTCAAGCTAATGGGTTAGTGGAGCGCACTAACAGGGTCATAAAGAGTGCCTTAACTGCATTGGTTGGCCAGCGACCACGTGTCTGGCACCAGTTTGTCCCAGAATTACGCTTACAGGTGAATTCAGCCATCCACCGATCAACCCAAGAACAACCATTATATCTTCTAACGGGTCGGCATGCAAATTTTGCTGTCGGGCTATCAAACCAGGCTGTCTTTGCAGAAAACAGATGTCTCCAGGAACGTTTAAGGGAAGCTCGAGAAGCTGCAGTCATCGCTTCAAGAGAGGCAAGAGGAACCTATGGACGATACTACAATCGTGGCAAACGGGAGCGTTTCCTTCCTGCTGTGGGATCCTTAGTTTGGTACTTTGACCACGGACGGCATACACCCCTCACGGGCCGATGGAAAGGTCCTGCCAGAGTTGTTACCCAGTTAGGCCCGCTAGCATTCGAGGTCAGAGACGTCCACACTGATGTCCAACGACGAGCTCATTTATGCCATTTGAAGCCTTTCAAATCGTCAGCTGAGCTCTCCTACTCTTCTGAAGAATCAGACTCTGATACAGAAGATCCAGGTGATTGCAATGGACCAGAAATTCCTGCTCCGAGTAGCAGTAATTCAGTGCCTGCTGAACCCGCCAGCAGTAATTCAGTAGCAGATCGAGATGGTGCTGACTCAGGTGCTCTACCCTTACTTGGAGCACACAGTAGTTTTCCAGATATGGCGCACAGTGACGAGGAATCATAGCAGATACTTGGACCAGATGCAGATAGATTCCAGGAATCCCTGTCATATCTGAACAGAGTTGTGGATTAACTATTAAGCTTCCTTGCAGTTACCTGTTACAGCCCTGGATTTATTGATGTTGCAATATGGGGGTTGAGAGAGTGCATGCACAACATAGTTTTAAGACCCTAGATTCTGCCTCCTAAAAGCTGGCGTATTACCTGCAAGAGGTCCCCTTGCCACGCTGAAGTTACGTCCAACCGAGTTTCGAGCGGGATATCTCGACAGGGAGCAGTAAGGAGACCCTAGGTAGCATGCTATGGCCCACTGGCGTGTTGACACGCCCTGGCATGCTACCAATCCTTGCCCCACTGCCTTGTGGGTTACCCTTGGTTGGGAAAGGCTAGGAGATGGATACTCCGAAATTAAATTTCTTGTGATAACAGATATAACCTGAGTGAGGAGTAGCAACCTCTGCTTCCATAGCTGAAGATGACCATATAAAATCATTGCTATCTTACCACAGTAAGGGATTACTAATTGACGACCATAGCTTTCCTGAATATGACTCTGACCACTCTTATACCAAGATGCTGAAGATCTCTGGGAAAGGTAAATGATAATTGATACTCCACCCTACCTCTTTGTGAATTCAATTATCCCTTCTCTTCACATTACACTCCCAGCCCTAACCTTCCGGATTTCCCTTCTACTCATCAAGAAGGTTCTAGCTCCCAAATGCCTTCCAAGCAACTTGTTTGAACACAGTCAAGTGGAGATGTAAACCGTGAGGTCCCTATTCTCTGCGAGGGCCAAAAGCTCACTGCCTGTGGAATGCCTGTAGTAAGGGAGACACTAGGCTGTTGACTTCTCTTCTCCCCTTCTAGTATACATACAGGACGACCACGCTGGCCCCATTCTACATGGGACAGAACTACAGAGGACAAATTTCCGGGTTGACAAGATCCATCCTAGCTCAATTCCGAGGTTCTGTATATATAAATGACCATATTCTAGACTTTCTGGTCCTCCAGAAAAGAATTGGAAATATTCCTAGAGGTTACATTACTAGATTTGGCATTAATAAGGTTCTAGTCCGTGTTAAATCCCAAACACAATCATAATGTTGAAGACAATGGACCTTGAAAATGATGATATCCTGAAGGAAATCAACCCCCACCTAGGCTTTAGCTATGGAAAAGGTGTATTCTTTAATAGAAATATATATGATTTCCCAGAAAATGAAATTCTAGACATGTGCCCAAATAATGTTTGGAATGTAAAGAAAGCTAAAAATAATATGATTATCTTAACATTTGTTGATCCTGAAGTACCGTACAACATGAATATTGAATATGAGAGGCTGTCAGTTAGACCCCTAAAACCCAAACCTATGCAGTGTTATAACTGCTACAAATACGGACACCCATCCAAATTCTGTAAAGAAAAGAAAATATGTAGCAGATGCTCATCTGATGAACATAAATATGAAGATTGCACTAACCCACCAAAGTGTGTAAATTGTGGTAACACACACAGTCCCCTTGACAAAAATTGCCAAGAATACAAAATAGAAGAAGCCGCACTGAACAAAGCAGCCTGTGAACACATCACAGTAGGCTTTGCCAAAATATGTATAAGAAAATTAAAGGCATACGCAAAAGCTGTTGGCCAAGAAACCACAGCTATTATACCACAATCAAAATCTTGCATACAAAATTCACCACCAAAGGATGGAGCACCACCCACTCTTGGAATAAATGCTCCCCAACCCTCGGGAGCTCCTATAAATACCCCACCTCCCTTGGATATCTCCTCCCCTACTCCCTCTTCTCAGGAATCCCCCCACCCTTATCCCCCTAGTGGGAGCTCTCTCCCCTCTTCAAGTAGGACATCAGACCCGTCATCAGAAATCAAAATACCAACCTGCACTGAGATGACTTCTCAGACAGAATCTCTACCTGATCTGATGGGAACTGAAATACCAAGTGCCAAAAGAGGAAGACCTGTATCTCTCTCACCTCCCCCCCAGTAGAAACAAACCTATTCCAAAAATTTCTCCACAAAGTAAGAAATTGAATGAAAAAAAACAACAAAGCCGGTACTCCCACTCGGCACACAGAAGAAAATAACAAACAAAAAGAAAAAAGACATAAAAGTAATCTAGGAAAACACTCCAGTTCTAGACCAAACTTGTCTACTGCATCCACTTCTAGGACAGGCCCAAGTACATCCTCAAATCCTAAACCAAACCAAACTTCATCTGACAAACCACACAAAGGAACTGATCCCAAACAAATCTAAGGAATCAAAATGTCCATCATCCAGTGGAACTGTAGAGGATTCAGATCAAGTATTGAGCAAATTATAACACTTTTTAGGGACTCGGATGCAAAGATTATCTGTTTCCAGGAAACAAAGATAGGGGACAAACCCTTTAACCCTGGACTAAATTATGATTTTCACAGATCCCCTCCTCTGCAAACAGCAAGAGCTCAGGGTGGCACTGGTTTTATAATCCATAAATCACTAAAATATGAAACCATTATACTTAATACTCCATTACAAGCAAGTGCTATTAAAATACATATTGGCAAGAAAGTTACCTTATGCTCCTTATATCTTGACCCCTCATTAGAAGACTTCCTTTTAGATTCATCTGGAAACCCAAGACATCTTATTCTTTCTGATCTTCAAGGTTTGATAAATCAGCTCCCAGTACCTTATATTTTAATGGGTGATTTTAATGCAAAACATCCTTTATGGGGAGAAAATATCCATGATCGATGGGGAAACCTTATTCAAGAATTTCTCGACAATAACGATGTAGTACTAATGAATGACGGATCTAAAACAAGATATGATGTATATCATAACACAGCATCAGCCATCGATTTATCTATTTGTTCTTCATCTCTATTCCTAGACTACCAGTGGTCAGTCAGTAAATATCTTATAATGGCCTATAATGCTAAAGTATGTACACAACATTCCCTCTCCATACCAACCAAAATGGAAGATAACTGAAGCAGACTGGGCATCTTACAATAAGTTCACATGTTTTAACCCATTGGTCGCGGTTTTGAAATCAACATATACAGGATTACGGCGGTATTACCATATATGGCCCGGATGTTCGTACGGTATTTACATTACGCTCGGGCGGTGTGGGAGGCCGCGCTCGAGGCAGCTTGACATCGGTTTCGCCTTTTGTTTGAAAACTCGAGTGCCTTGAAAATAACTTTTTTTTTCCAATATTATAGACTCGTCTAGGAAGTCTCTTGAGGACATAAGCTGTTTGGTAATGTAATAGGATTATTCCTATGAATCTACGTAACATTGTTCGACATCAATGAAAGAGTGGATTTTTTTTTCCTTTTTTCCAGAAACGATAAAAATGGTTTGACAGTCGGTAATTGTTTCATTTTATCAATGTCATAGAATATTCTATCCTTTTGTGAGTTTCATTTTCTTGGAATTACATGTAGGGGAATAAAAAAGGGAGTGAAGCATATACATGTACTTGCATGTAAACAACAACTATGTACACATATACACAATATACAATTCAACATCAATAGTTCACCTTATTGTGATAATTTTCAAAACATGTAAAAACACACAATGGAACCTTACAAACTAGGCACTCTGCTTTAGTCATTGTTCTTTTGCCATGTGTGTAACATACATGACACCTCTTATATTTTTTCCCTTCAATCTCTCGTATCACATGGGGGTTTCTGCCTTGCAATCTGATTAATGAGTTGGTTATTGCTGGCCGTCCCCTTCCGCTGTATCGAGGAGCCTGCGGCAGATACTCCTGTAGAAGGCCCCTTACCACATCCTCTCTAAATGTGAGTTGGTGTGTCGTTTGGCCTCCTACTTCCTTGTAGAGGGCAAAGGCGTTGATCATCGCCATTTCAAATAGGTACATTAGAACTTTTTTGTACCACTTTAGGCTTCTCCTAACAGCCGGATATGATGATGCCAACTGGTCGCCAACATCAACGCCTTTCATGCCATCATTATAATCAATGATGGCTTGTGGTTTCATAACCTGTTGGCCCTGTCTATTTACCCTCTGAATTTCTACTAGTTCAGAAGTATGCATTTTGGATAATATATGGATTGGCTTTTTGTCTACCCACTTTAGACACATCATGCCCGTTGGCATGCTTCTAACAGACACCTTGTTCATTTTCAACTTCTCAAAATCCTTAGGCATCCATTTTCTATTTGGCCTAACCGTTCCACAGGCATTCGTTTTTCTCCCCTGAAGCCAGTGGAATAGAGTCGGTGATGTGTACCAGTTATCAACGAATAAAGTGTATCCTTTATTCAAAACATCCGCCGACTTCATTAGGTCGGCGGCGGCATTATGAGATGCTGGCAAAAACCCTGTCCCAATGTGTAAAAATTGAAGGCACAGGTGTACCCGCATGTTGGGCCAGAGGATACATATAGCTTGTATATCTTTAGGCCAACCTTGCTCTCTTGTTGGGTTGTACGTAACAAAACCCAAACGGCCCCGAAATTTCTACAGGCTCTCATCCACTGTTATCCACTGTGGTGGTATGTACGCCTCTTTACAATTTTTTTTGTAAAAGCTCGAATATACGGCCGAGCTTCCATAGCCTGTTTGAACCATCCTGGAAATTATTATCGGACAGATGTAGGCAGCTACAAATCTGATCAAAACGATCTCGAGGCATATGCTTTGGAAAGAACGGTGCCTCGTGCAGATCATCCTTTGACCAATATTGCGACTGACGAGGCTTGGGTGATATGCCCATCATAAGTCGCAAGGAAAACCATATCTGCAGCTCTGCGACAGTGAGAGGCATCCATTTTCTCTCGTGACCCTTCACTAGTCCTGGATGCAATTCGGCGTACCTGTAATGGACGATAAAACATTCAATGTAGTTATAGTATGACTATTTATTCAGAACAGGTTGAATTTTTGCATCTTTTTTATTCGAAATGAAGGGGATGTGAACTTACTTATTAGTTTCTTCCACGATTAGGTTCAGCATCTCTTCCGTGAAAAAAACTTTTATGAATTCATGCGGCGACATTGACGCATCGAGGTTGGCCCTCAAGCCCGATGTCGCCGTGAATCCAAACCTCCGTGGCACATTTTCTTTTTTGCGCCATTTGAAACCTGAACTGCCTGTTGAATTTTGAGAAAGAATACAATTAGCATAGCCCTACAATAGCTCATCGGACACAATGTCATGATTCTGCACGTACCTGGCGAATTACGTTGATGAACACGGGCAGCATACTCAGATAATGGCTCATCCGAGTCAATGCTGCTATTGTGGACAGCAACGTAATCTAGATCGTCATCGGACGATTCCAAGTCAGTTTCAGAGTCATCTATGACTTCTTGGCGTGAGAGAGGGACATAATTTCCAACTATGTCCTCATCCGAGAAATCAAAAAATGTGTCTCTAGAAGTTCCTGGAATGGAGTTGAGATCTAGGATTTATTTTCAGAATTCTTGTCAATGAAAACTCAGGACGGTATATGGCATGACAAAAAATGATTACCTTGACCTACCTGGAGTGGCTTCCATGTTTGTTGTGTGGTCTACCAAAATCAGACGGGGTTTTATTCAGAAACTGTAGCCAATCAGCACTCAGTACATATGTGGCGTGACATTCCAACCAATCATGTAATATGAGGTGACTTTGGAACAGGGAATGGGGTAAATGGATATGACGTCACTACAGCGCGGTAAATTTGAGGGGAGAGGGAGGGAGGGGGGAGAGAGAGAGCGCTAAAAAGCGCGAGAGAGAGAGAGAGAGCGCTAAAAAGCGAGAGAGAGAGAGAAAGCGATATAAAGCGAGAGAGAGAGAGAAAGCGATAAAAAGCGAGAGAGAGAGAGAAAGCGATAAAAAGCGAGAGAGAGAGAGAAAGCGATAAAAAGCGAGAGAGAGAGAGAAAGCGATAAAAAGCGAGAGAGAGAGAGAATGCGATAAAAAGCGAGAGAGAGAGAATGCGATAAAAAGCGAGAGAGAGAGAATGCGATAAAAAGCGAGAGAGAGAGAGAATGCGATAAAAAGCGAGAGAGAGAGAGAATGTGATAAAAAGCGAGAGAGAGAGAGAGAGAATGTACACACAGACACACGCCTACATACATACACGCAAAGAGAGAGAGAGAGAGGATATGTGCACGCACGCGCGCTCACACATGCACACGCACATACACAGACACAGACACAGGCACACGCACACAGACACACGCATATTCGCGCAGAGAGAGAATGCACACACACACATATACACATGTATATACTAACACTCATATATATACAAAAATCAAGGTTAAAAGGCTCGATCCATTTCTATTGATGCGAACGGGATCACCGAGCTGAGTGTGGCGTGTGTTACAAGTCGCCAACCATAACGGTAGGTTCTGAGTGAATGCAGTGGGGCAACGCATCTATGTCAAATAGATGCGTTGCATCGTTGTGCGCGCGCAATGGTGGTAGTTGTGGTCCCTTGCTTTCGATAGAGGGTATATTTGGGCAGTCCTGATGTCATGCTCGCACATCTTTTTTGTAACAGTTTATGCATTGCTCGTGTATTTTTTCACCCTTTTCAATTTTGTTGTTGCACTCTTGTGTGGGGTGCTTTCCTGCGCAGATGCCACACCAGTAGGTTTTAGACCTGCACTTTTCAGCCACGTGCCACCAACGTTGACATTTGTAGCAACGCCGTGCAGGTGGATTGTAGTAAGCAATCTGCAGCGAGCGGTAGGCCCCTGGAACCCAGATTTTTTCTGGGGGAGGCTCGGGTCCTGTCCGTTTGTCACCACTGCCTCTTTTTGCTTCAGGTGCTTGGGCCTCGCCAGGTGTTCATGGTCTTCTATCATGTTCACCTCTTGATGAATACTAAGCGCGAAAATATTTATATCGACCCTTGGCGATTTGGCCTTGGGTGCTGTTGGTTTGTGGAGCTTGATTCCACCGTATTCCTTGTTCTGAAGATCTTCAATTACATCTTTACTTTCAACCATTATGTATGTGTGTTCATCTCCTGAATATGATTTTGGTGCCATGATGCTGTTTAGTGGCATGCAACAGCCACCTGTACTTCGAGGCAACATCTGTATCTTTCAGAAAGTCTAGCCTTACCCTCTGATCTTGAGGTATGTAGCCTTCCTCACATTTTGCAGGTCGTAAGGACCGTCGGTTGTTGCGAGTTTGTCCGTTTATCAGTGGTCTGGCTTCAGCGTTCGATTTCTTTGGGTGCTTCTTGTTTTGCACAAGTGTGAATCCGTCGTCGTCAGTTTCGTCTTGTGGGGGAATAACATACTCCTTTTCTTTTGGTTCTGCCTCGGTGTTCTTTGTGGATTTCTTGAATTTCTTTTGCGGGTTTTCGCATTTCCCGTTAAGGTCGCCGTTGTTGCCACAATCCATAGTGATATCTTTATTGCTAAGTGTTGCTGGCCTTTTACTTGTCAAGGGTTCGTTTTCTATGTCCATTCCTGGGTTGGTCGGGTGCCTCAGACGCCAATATGGCAGCACTAGTAATGACGTCAGATTTAACCTGGCGAGGGTATTCCCTGAATTGCCTCAGGGCATGCCTGAGGTCTGACAAGGTCAACACAGGTGAACGCTCAGGGTATGCTGCCTTTTGTTTGTATTGCTATCCCTCTATTTGACTGGGATTGACCCTAGTGGTCACTCCCCGACCTCACTTTGTTGACAAGGGGCGTAGTCAAACAGACGCTCCAATCCAAAACCAGATCGCGCGGTAAAGCTGTGATTAACTCCGGTGTGAAGTTCACTTGCTTTCTATCACTGTATCACTATAGAAATTGTAATCACCATGGCAATTATGTAGACAAATTGTCACTCACTGGCTCACTATTTATCTGATAGATTTGAAAGATCTAATTGTCAGAATTATCAAGTCACCTAAGGTCAGGTCACTAGGTCATGAGAGAGGACAAAAACATGTCTGCTATGTGAGATTGCTGTCTCTAAACTGAGAGAGAGAGAGAGAAAGAAAGAAAGAAAGAAAGAAAGAAAGAAGGGGGAAGGGGAGGTGGTGAGAGGGAAGTGGGAGGGGGAGGGATGGATAGAGGGTGAGGGAGGGAGGGTAGGAAAGAGAGAGAGAGAGATAATGTACACACAGACACACACGCTTACATACATGCACGAAGATAGAGAGAGAGAATGGGGAAGGGGAGGGATAGAGGGAGGGAGGGCACGAAGATAGAGAGAGAGAAGGGGGAAGGGGAGGGATAGAGGGAGGGAGGGAGGGAGAGGTAATGTACACACAGACACACACGTCTGCATACATGCATGCCAAGAGAGAGAGGATATGAGATAATGTACACACAGACACACACACGCTCACGCGCGCATGAACAGCCGCTCAGAGAATGCACGCACACACATATGTATAATAATACATATATATACCAAAATCAAGGTAATACGGTCCTATGTCACTTAGTACTTGCTGTGACATTCGGACATAAATGTAAACCGGAAACGAGGTCGTAAATGATGCGGGATGGAAAAATATGAGGTAGTAGGGCATTCCCTCGTCCTCTCGTTATCCCTAACCACCGCAGGATATGCCATCTGCGTTGGGGCCAGCGCGTATCTTGTTCTGATATCATGCCATTCGTGTTTACGCTGATGCCATCCACAACCAATGGGTTAATTGCCATTTTTCTCACCATGGCTGCTATCGTGTTGCAAAGATCATTCGCAACACTGCCGTATCTCGCATAGCTTAGGATGTTCTTCCAGGCTTTGGTATCCATTCCTGATGGTCCAGCTGCACCATGTGTGTTGAGGGTGTCTTCACCTGTAATTCTGTCAAATATTGCTGGTGGCGGTGGGATGTAATTTACTCCATACTTTGTATCAAGGAGCGGCCTCTCTCGCTGGATGGTGTTTGTCCTTAAGTGCCTCTCGTGTGGTGTCATTTAGAGGAAGGGTGCCAGCTGCTGCATCTAGTGCCAATGTTCTCCATTGACACTTTCCCTTGCTTCATCATGCTTGAGAATTTCGTGGCTGTATCTTTCTCTTTCACCTTTTTCCATAATTTCCTTCTTGTAATGCTTCTGCTTGATGTCCTCGGCTGTTTTTGACCGGCCGTGAGATCATTGACAGATAAGCTAGGGGTAAAGCGGCAATAGGTTGATGCTATGCGTAGATATGTTCACGTAACAAGAAATTGATTTCTTATATGAATTCTCACGTTGCATTGCATTTGGGGATTTCAAAAATGTTTGGACTGAATGTAATAATTTTCTCGTATATTTTGTTGGTCAAAGCAATTGCCTCTTCCAGATTATGAGTTTGCCAGTATCGTCCGGCGGGGGATTGGGGTCTGGCCAGGTTGATGCTATGCTTGTATTTCTTTCCTCGTCTGCATCTTGCGAGTTTCTGCCACCATTTCTTTCAGATTGTGTGTCGTCTGTGTCCTCATTTTGGGTTTGATTTTGATATATTGCTCACGCACATTGTACACAGTTGCGTGTTGTGCATGTACAGCAAAAGCTTACATTTGCCATTATGTGAATTTCTGGATAAAACTTTTTCTTTAAATTTCAAAGTTAACTATCACTTCATGAACTCTCTCTGCAGTGGCCCAGTCGGTGGGCAGTGGGCGTTGGGCGGGCAGTTGGCCATGGGCGAACGTAATCGGTGGGGGTGGGGGATGATCTCCCTCCCACTCCTCCCTCCTTCCTTTCCTCCCTATCTCACTCCCAAAGAAATTTTCAGCAAAATAGGTCTTTGCCTGGATTTTGCTTGTGTAGCTACACATACACAAAATTCCATCATCCCTGGGGCTTAGCTTTTGGATTTTTCTTGGATATGAGGGTTTAATTTTACCAGGGGTGGACCTCTTCCTCATCTTTGCACTTGTTTTTCCTCGTGTCTGCCTACGCCTCTTGATGCTGACTTCTCTATCATCACAAGTACTTGGTGTAGGTTTATTATTACTCTCAGTTAGGCTTTCACTGCCTCCTATTACTGTTGTCCTGTGCTCTTGCAAAAGATTTTTCATAAGAGACTCCAGAAATTCCAGGAACCTTGCTTTGCTCATGGATTAACCCATTGCGGATGGATAACATTTTCTGTGTCCGGCCGCCCAGATGGGGCGGAAGTTCAAGCTTTCTAGTGTTGCTTTCTGTGAATAATCTTATGATCTTTACGTACTATAAAAAAAAAATTAATTTATTTTAGAGGTCTGTCTTTCAGGCTATGCTAACTGGGAATGATTTTTTTCGTGTTTATCATGTACAATAGTCTTTATTCTTACTCATAGGGGTATAGGCGTGTCAAACACCTTATCTCTTTATTGATTTTTTGGTCCCCAAAAATGGGGAAAACTCCATCTTCCAAGATGTTGGGAAGATGCTCAGGAACTGTAGATGTCTCAGATGTTGTGGTACTGGTTGAAGCAGTCACCTGGGCAGAGTCCTACATCGCACTGTGCGCACATGAACTTGACCTCCTTCCTCTTCGATCTCGCGATCCTGCACTGCTTACATCGACGATATGTGGGGGCTGCCACGAGCGTGTGACCATCGTGGCGGGGATGAACTTCACGACGAACGGGAGGTCTTCTACCAGGTGGTGGTTGTCCGGCTGCAGCACTGATCAGACTCTCGATGAGTTGGAGTCGGAACTCCAGGTGTGTCAGCCTTCCGCCGAGGTAGCGGTGAACAAGGTAACTGTTCACCAGGGCAGTGTCGATCAAGTGGTAAAATAAAACTTGGTACCACTTATGGCACTTTCTCGGGATCTCATACGAGCGTGCCAATTGGTCCGAGAGGTCCACACCCTTCATGCCGACGTTATAATCGACGACGACCTTCGGCTTGGTCCGAACTTCTCCTCGTCTATTCGGCGGCAGGTCGACAGACTCGCTGCGGTGGATGGTTGATAACATGTTGACGTCTTTGCGGTCCTTCCACGATAACGCCAACATCCCCGTCGCTGTTGACCTCGAGTCTATCTGTCCCTTCTTTGTAACCCTGAGGTCCTTCGGCATGAACTTTCTGTTCAGACGGACTGTCCCAACCGCGTTAGTTTTACGGGCCTGCAGGTGATGGAATAGAGTGGGGGAGCTGTACCAATTGTCGGTGTATAACTCGTATCCCTTGTCAAAAAGCGAGGCGGCGCTCATGAGGTCGGTCACGGCCTTCATTGACGCCGGCAAGCTCCCGCGGTCTTGGCCCATATATACTTTGAAGGCGGAGGTGTATCCCGCAGCAGGGCCATCGCTGGCGCACAACTTGTACGCCTTCAGTCCAAAGCGTGCCCTTTTCGACGCGATGAACTGAACAGCTCCGTGACGTCCTCTGTAAGCGAAGAGCGACTCGTCAACAGTTATCTTCTGCTCCGGCGTGAAGACTGTCTTGAATTGTTCCCCGAAGATGTCAATGACGGGGCGGATCTTCCACAGTCTGTCGTCGGCAGCGCACGGGTCCTCATTATCGGAGAAGTGAAGATTGGCCGTGATCGCATCAAAGCGATCGCGGGTCATCTTCTCTGGAAAGACGGGACATCGCAGGAGCGGGTTGGTTGCCCAGTAGTCCCGGAAGGAAGGGCGGGGCTGAACACCCATCAGCATACGAAGTCCCAGGTATCTTTGAAGCTCTGCGACCTCGGTGGAACTCCAATTTTTCATATGTGGTGAAGAGACGGGCGGGTTCTGATGTGCGTACCGGTTTGTCTCCTCCACCATCTTCTCCCACAGCTGTTGGGTAAAGAACGAGTCGAAGACGTCCTTCGCCGATGACTCCGCGCTCAGGTAGTCAACCTTGACTCCCGGGCGGCCAGCAAAGGCGAAGCGGCGAGGTACGTTCTCCTTCTTCTTCCATTCAAAGCGTGATGTTCCAGGGGCGTTCACCTTGGCGAGACGTTCCAGAGTGACGGAGAGCGGCTGGTCTGAGTCTACGGAGCTGTCGAGAGCGGAGACGTATTCTAGTTCGTCCCAGTCGTCGTCGTCATCGGAATCAAGCTCTTCAGGGTTGAAGTCGGAATCCAAGTCGGAATCGTCCTCCAACTCATAGTCCGACATCACTGTACCATCATCTGGTTCGGTCATCTCCACCTCCTCGCTTCGACCTGGCGTGGTCTCGAAGAGGTAGTGGTGAGGAGAAGGGGCACTCCTCATGGTCGGTCTTCCCGACGTGGAAGGCTGGGGATCATCGGGGTCCTCGTCGAACCGTAAAACTCTTACGGCTGGCGAGTACCTCGAAGAGCGAGAGCGATTGATGCGGAGAGGGCGTGACATGTCTGTAGTAGCAGTCCAAGTCAAGCAATGATGTACTGAGCAAAAAATTCCGCCCTTTTATAGGCTCGGTCAGGTCAACCCTTTGTTCCCTAATTATCAAACTAGCTACTAACATCACTCTAATCATCATTATCACCTTACTAACAAGCAATTTACATCATAGTCACGCCCACATACCCCCCTCTACTCCCCCCCATTACCCGCCAAGCCCACCCCCACAGCCCCCTCTACCCTCCTTTTGCAATTCCTTTTGCAATTTAGGGTGACCAGAAAGAATAACTCCTTATTTTCTCTTTGAAAAAAACTCTGCCGATTTTCTTTCGTTTTCTTCTTCGTTTTCCTCTTCTTTACCCCCCCCCCCCCCCCCTACCAGCCGGACTTTGCCTTTTACGGTGGGAGGTAAATAATCAGAAAAATTTCTCATGGGAAAAGCGTTAAAATCGCCGCGCAGGGCCAGCGACACCGGCGGGACGCCAATGTCCACATCGCTGGCCCAGGCCGGCGCCCGGCAATACGCATTTTTCACGATCGACGGCGGTGGCCGGCACCCGGCGGTATCGGGTAAAATTATTTATACTTAATATAGTAATATCATTATTGTTTCAAGGGAAGCCGAAAATAAAGTTTTTTCATTGACGTTTTTTGCCAAAACAAACTATATACATCTGTTGCTATGAACTCTGTTCATTTACAAACCTATACAAATAATTTACAATGAAGAGGAAGGCTGCCAGAACTCATAGCTGTGTGTACCACAGCAGAAATCACTTGAATGGGCAGATGGCCACATAGAAAATATTTGACAGGCTGTAGCAATGTTGTAAATGATTGAAATCGTATTATGGAGTCCATATAATCTCACCTGTTCAGTTTAGTATGAATATTTTAGTGTAATGGGAGGAGGACAAATACAAAGTTTTTGGTGTTACTTTCGTTTATTCTATTATATACAATTGGTATATTATTTATAACGAAGAGGAAGTCCACCAGAACTCACAGCTGGAAGCACTTGTATGGGCAGAGTGCCACAGCTGTGGCACATGTTCCTGGTGACCTTCCTCTTCCCCCTCTTGCTGCACTGCCTGCAATGCCTGCATAATGCAATGTTGCTCCCTGCAATAGCTGCTCCATCAGGTCTGGACACCCATGACTCTGGGTACTACTCTCTCTGGTGAACTCCATCATTCCACGGACGAGCAGCACCTTGTACCACCTGATGGATTTCTGGATGGTTGGGTAGGACTGAGCTAGCTTGTTACTCAGGTCTACCCCCTTCATCCCAATGTTGTAGTCGACCACTACCCTGGGTTTTGTACGCACAACCCCATGCTGGGACGTATCGATGACTGATCTGGAAGCGTGTACCGTCGACAGCATTGTGACGGGCTTGTTGCGCCATTGCAGGCACAACATACCCGTCGGCAAGCTGCGAAAGTCCACTTTGCCGCGTTTCTTCATCTGCAGATCCTTTGGCATAAACTTGCAATTGGCGCATACAGTACCAATCGCTTTGGTATCACGACTGCAGATAGTGAAAGAGGATTGGAGAAGTATTGCTGATAGTGAAAGAGGATTGGAGAAGTATTGCTGATAGTGAAAGAGGATTGGAGAAGTATACCATTTGTCGGTATACAGCTCGGACCCCTTTCTGAAGAGGCCCGCGGCGTCCATCAAATTGACAATGGCCTTGGTTGAAGCTGGGAGTTCACCTTTGTCCATGCCTGCGTAGATTCTGAAGGTGCTTGTGTACTCCTCTGTGCTGCCATCGCTGACACACAGCTTGTACACCTTCACCCCAAAGTGTGCACACTTCATCCGGTTGAAGATGATGCTACAATAGTGTCCTCGGAACTTCCAGAGGCTCTCGTCGACAGGGATCTTCTGCGAAGGGATGTAAACCGACGAGAACTGCCGGTTTACAGGAAAAGGGGAGAGGTTCAGTTAGAAAGTCAAGCTGCAGAGTGCCAGGCCTCAAAGCAACCATAGGTGCACAGACCGACAAAACAGTCTGAACACTGGCTACGGGTAGCCTTCCGTACGCCCCTGGTGGAGCACCAGCGGCAGCGAAGACGCTTGCCGTCTGGAACGGACTGAATGGAGTGCCCTCGCTGCTGAAGTTGGGATCGGACCTCACGTGCAGGACGTGTGGCCTCTCTGCTTATTGATTGAACACTCCTTGTGTCACTGATCATCTGCATCGCCAATTCCTTGCGGAACTCCTTCTGTGGCATCTTACCCCCCATGTTACGATACACAGCGAAGGAGTTCACGAGGGAAAGGTCAAAGAGGAAGAAGATCTTATACCACACCCTCGACTTACGAGGGGTGGAATATGAGGCGGAGAATTGGTCTCCAACATCGACGCCCTTCATGCCGACATTGTAGTCGGCAATGACATGGGGCTTCCCTCCCTCCTCGACCTGAGCATTGTGGAACCTGAGCATTGTGGACAGTGGAGAGCATCGTAACAATGTTACTGCTCCTATAGTCCACGTCGCCCCTCCGTTTCACAGTGAGGTCATGGGACATCCACTTATGGGTCACCCTCACTGTCCCCACTGCATTAGTCCATCGGGACTGGAGAGTGTGGAAGAGAGATGGGTAAGTGTACCAGTTGTCTACAAAGACACAGTACCCTCTCCCCATGCTACGACTCGTCTCCAACAAGTCCGGGACTGCCTTTGTCGAGGCCGGCATAGTGCTCTTATCCTGGCCCATTTAAATCCGGAAACATGAAGTGTATCCGCTGGACGGGCTAGTACTGGCCAACAATTTGTAAACCTTCAACCCGAACCGTGCCCGCTTGTTCTTGTTGAAGGTTACAAACCTCAGTCTCCCGTGGAACTTCCACAAAGACTCGTCAATGGCGATGTCTTTCTCGGGGACCAAGGACTCAACGAAAGCAGTGTTGAGGGCGTCTATAACCGGGCGGAGCTTCCACAGACGGTCCTCGGGAACCTGTTCCCCATCCTCCAGATGCGCGAAATGGAGGTGGGTTGTCAGGTGGTCAAACCTATCCCTGGACATCGTCTGTGGAAAAAGCTCGACGCGAACAGTTGGATGGTGGGACCAGAAATCCCGGTAGCACGGGATCTTGTGGAACCCCATGGTCACCCGCAAGCCAAAGTACGCCATCAGCTCCTCCTTGGACATGGGAGTCCACTTCCTCATATGAGGGGAGACAGGAGGAGAGATCCCTGCATACCTAGAAGCAGACAAAAAGCAAACGTCAGTAAAACAATTCCATAAACGGGTTATATACACTCAAACTGTAATAATATAGGAGACAATAACAGTGAAAAATTACAAACTCACCTATTGGTCTCGCGGATGATGTGCTGAAGGAGATCGTCCGTGAAAAAACACTGGAAGATCTCAAGGGGGCTGCTGGTTTCATCCAGGTCTGCCTTGACCCCAGGAGAACCAGCAAACCCGAACCTTTTCGGGACGTTATCCCTCTTTCGCCAAACGAAATTAGGAGTCCCAGGTTCGTTCCTACGCCACACTTTGGTGGCGAAGGTTGACAAAGGCTCGTCACTGTCAAGGGTCGTGTCCGCCTGGCTGACATAGTCCAGCTCGTCCTCCGAGCTTGTACTATTATCACTGTCCTCCTCTGCCCTGCGAGGAACGTATTCGTCCCCGCTACTCTCCCCGTCAGAGGAAAAGTCGGGGGACGTCAGTCTTCGCGAGGCAGAGGAGGCAGGTCTGCGGCGTAACCCTGATGTTGATGGCTGAGGCTCATCAACATCATCAGAACAGGAGGAGGGGAGGAGGAGCGTTTGGCGCTGTCTCTTCGGAGCCATGTCGAGTGATTCTATGGGGGTCGTTGACCTCCTTTTATACCCGAGGTTTGCCCCAATCTCCCGCCAGGTGACCGGTGGCAACGTCATATCGAAGTACGTGGAGGAAGTTGGCCAATCAGGTCAATGGAATGACGTTGTATCCTGTGACGTTGGTCTCACGCGATTTTACGTAAATGGTGACGTTTTGTCACGTGACTCACGTGACTCACGTGACAAAACGTCATCATGACGACACATGCCGTGACGTCGGTCGCACGTGACTTCACGTGAATGATGACGCGCGATTCACGTGACAAAACGTCACGTATGTGACGTCACATGCTGTGACATCACACGCTGTGACGTCACACGCTGTGACGTCACATACGTGACAAGGAAACTCAGGTAAGATCTCTGCTTTTACCTGTTTACTTTACCTGCCGCCCGCTGTTGCAATGGCGGTGCACGGCAAAGGCAGAAATTGCGTAAACATATAGTGTCAATAAACAATTATGTTTAAAGTCCTAAAATCACCTTATTTCAATTATATCTTGCCTGAGAACACTCCCGTATATCATTCTCCATCAACTGGAATATTTTCAGACATGTCACATGAGTGTGACACCCGTCGTTGACGATTTGCTGGTGAGTCGCACCGGTGTAACATACCGTCGTCACGCTCTATTTGCCGCGTCACACGGGTGTGTCACCCGTCGTCATTGGGTTAAGGAGGCCATGGAAAGCTAGAAATGGCAATATTAAACCAATTCATTATCCAAGTATTGTTTTTCAAGGAAGGTAATTGTACATACTTCTCCAAATTAAATTCTATTCCATATATTTTGTACATAATTTGTGCTGCGGAGGAGTGCATGTTACTTGTGAATTAAGTGGAAATGCAACAGTGGGTACTGGTAAAGGTGATGAATTGGCGTGTTCTGGAAAACTAACTGTCATTGGTGAGAAGACTCACTTTAATGAAAAGCACTTTGATTTCAGATAAGTGGCTTACTTGGTGCAAGCAGTTTTAGCACTCTACCTGCCTCGGAATTATGCAACCGAAACCTCGTAGCTGTAACTGTGATTGATGATAATGGAAAGCCGAGACTGTGTAGGGCCATCATCACAGGTAATGTTTTCTTGGAATTCCCCTCTTTCTTGCATGTCTTGTGACAGTCCTCCCTCATTTTTTTTTTTTTTTTACAACATTACTTTATATCTAGCATTCTGTTTTATCTAGTTCTATGAATTGATTTGGCCTTTTTTCTTTTCTTTTCCTTACTTCCTACTACCTATGCTGTGTTGATAATCTTAAGTGAATTATGCAATAAGGCCAAATGGGCAGGAAAAAAGTGTAACCTGACTGACCCTAATTTGAGGGCCACACTCAAAGAATACTTGATTTTTATACAAATTCTGTATTGAAGACCTATGGTTAGATATGAAATATGTTTATTTGGTTATATATTTTCTGTCAGACAACTTGTTGATTTTTAGTAATTTTTATTATTGGTTATAATTACATTAATAGTTTTGTAAGTTAAGAAGAACGAAAGGTAAAGCAAAGGAAAATATATAGTTCTTATTAATTATTACTATCCACATCTTGATATTGATCAGATTTTCTTCACACACGTTCAATGACTATCTGTACATTTGCTGATGTAGATATTGTATCTTTACAGATATGAGTGAAGTGCCTAAAGGTTATCTAAGGGTTCTACTAGTTGATGAATGCTGTCCTGACATCCAAGTTAGGTTAAGCCACCTATACTATTGCCCCAACCATGTGTCTGCAGCTAAATATCCTCCATCTTGCCAGCAATTTGTGCTTGCTGATGTGATGCCAGTTGAGGATCAATTGGCTGAGGCTGAGAAATGGCTTAAGTGCATGTTGCTCAACAAGACAGTTGATGCAGTTTTTGAGAGGCACCCAGATGGAACCAGCTACATATGCCCTCTTGATCATCAGAAGCTCCCATTAGTCTTCAGTATGCTGGTGGCAGGTCTTGCTAAGATGTCTACAAAACCCCTCATCAGTGTAGGTGCACTGACTGGGAATAGCAATGTAAAAGTGGAAAGTAAAGCAGAGAACCCTGCCCTTCCTCCTCCAAGGGCTGCCTATTCACAGTGGAAGATGCCATTGGGCATAAAAGAGGAAGCATATGTCACTACTGTTGAGAAGGGGCCGTGGAAGTTTTGCCTCCAGTTCTGGCGACAGAAGGAGCAAATCTCCTCATTGAGGGACAAGCTGAAGATTCTTGTTCTGACAGGGAAGCTCTTGAAAGGCAGCTTTGATATTGGAGATGCAGTTGTGTGCCCAAACAAAATTCATGGGGGCCATAGCAGAGCCCTCATCACAAACAAACTCAAAGACAAGATGTATTCTGTGTATTATGTTGATGAAGGCAACAAAGCCCTGTTGAATGAGAAAGACCTGTGGTTGCTCCCAGAGGGAATGGCCAAGATTCCACTGCTAGTGTATAGGTGTTGTCTAGATGGGTTGTCCTTTTCCGAAGATAAGGACATCTCTAACAGGTTTGAGGTGCTGGTAAAAGAGAGGAAACTTGTGGCTAGTCTTGTGAAGATTGGCAAGGATGTTCCAACAACAGTGAAGCTATTCACCAGTGGGAATAATTCTCTATTGGATTTAATAACTTGCAGTTACAAGCAAGAGGTCCTACTCGACAGTTCCCTGGTCAACATTTCATACATTGATGAAGAGAGTGCTGTCCTGTACCTTATGTTGTGTGAAAATGAAGAAATGCTCAGCAAAATCCACCAAAGTGTTCAGGAAGCTGCAAAGGTTGCAGGCCCCCTTCAATATCCAGAGAAGCAGCAGTCATGTCTTGCACTTTTTCCAGATGATGAATGCTGGTACAGGGCTACTGTCCTCAATTCAGCAGACTCTATTCATGTATGTGGTAATGACTTTTAAACATTGTTAAACTTGTGATGATGTTTTTGGAAAAATCTGAAAAAGAAATAGTATTCTAGAATTGAGTTTTAATATTTGAAAATTTTAGTCATGTATTTTTTTGTGCAGATATCTTGATTAGTTCTCTTGTGATAATTTTGCTTTAATCCTTTCCTCCCATTCATCTTCCATCCCCTTTCCCATCCTTCCCTTCCTTGATTTTTGTCTTCTTTCCTCCTCTTCCTTCCCCTCTTCCCTTTCCTTCTCTTTTCCCTCCCTCTCCAGTACCATCACCCACTTTCTTACTCTTCCTTCTCTTTTCTTAATTCCTTCTATTTATTATTCTTATTCACATCTACGCCATTTCTTATCTCCATTACCCTCGACTTTTCGCCTGGACTTTACAAAATAGAGATCGTACATTTTATTCTGCCGTTCCACCTTTCACAGATCAGATATGTTGACTATGGCAATGAATCAAGTCTTCCTAGAAATTCCTTGAGAGCCATACACTGCTCCATAGTGGAGTTGGCTCCCTCTCAGGCACTGCCCTGCATACTCCATGAGGTGGACCAGAAGCCGTTGTCATTGGAAGATATCAACGAGGTAAATGGCAGTGGTTATTTACTTTGCATATTAAGTAATTAATTAATTTTTTTATATTTTTTTTAGATCAAAAGAAAAGGTAGTCTTGGCTTTAATACTTTTTTTTTAGTTATTATATGACGTATTTAATATGTATCATCTTCATATGTTTGATGTAGGCTTCCCAAGTAGGTTCTTTTGTAATATCTAGCAGATTCACTATTTTTAGCTGATATGGAATTATAGAATCCATTTCTTCTGAAACAAGAGCAAGAGACATAATTTAAGAAACAAAGATAAAAAATGTGTGCGTTAAAAGCCAAGAAACCTAATCATCTAAATTTATTTCACTTGTGTCTGTGATAGTAGCCGCTTGTGACTTTCAGGTGATATCTTGTTACATTTTGATGAGTGTGGTACTCAAAGGAATCTGCAGTTTTTTTGTTTGTTTTTTTTGCTGGGATTCAACCATTAGTGTATTGATAATCTTCCATCATGATGATAATTGAGTAGTGTTAACCCATTGCGAACGGGGGATAGATTCACATGCCCAGTCTTCAAGTTGGGTTTTATCTCAGAGCGAGGCAGCTTGAAGCAACAAAATTTGAATCTTCTCACTCTCTTTCAGTCACTTTTTATAAAACTAGAGCCATTTTTGTGTTTTATTATTATTTTTTTTTTTGGTGTTTAGAACCTATATGTGCCATATGACACTCTATCAATGCTTGAAGTTGACTAAAATTGTAGTATATGATCCATATCAGCTCATTATTTTCTTTATACTCAGTGTGATGGAAGTATTGCTGTCTTATGGGAGGACAAAAAGCAACTTTATTTTTTTCGTATATTTGTGCTGTTATGAACGAACAAGAAACATAACCACCTACAATGAAAATAACATGGAGAGGTAGGGAAGAGGAAGGAATCCTGTGCATGTGACTGTGAGTGCCACAGTAAAAGGCATCCATATTGGCACAGAAGCGCATTTTAGACACTGGGTATTATTTGAATCACCTTTTTCTTCTCGTTCTGCCTGCACATCTTTCATCGGCAGTACTTGAAAGCATGAGGTCATCAACTTGCTGTGTGCCATTGCTCTCTAAAGATAGTGCTTGTTAGAGACCATGGATGGGTGCCATTCAATGCTCTCTCCTGCTGGTGCTAGAAGAAAGTGGTGCCATCTAGGTTTTGGATGTTAGGTTTGCTTACTATTACGGTAATTATAGTAATGCTCTGCAATTGCCATCATCACCACTCCTTATTCATAGCACAATGAAATAGCAGTGTTCCAAAATCGCCAAATATCATGTACGTCATGCTGCCTATTGTCAGGCCAAAGTTCCTGCGTCATGCATGTCATGATACCCATTCGCAATGGGTTAATTGAACCATACAAAATTATGACATGTCCAACTGATGTCATTCTGAGATCATACTGCTGTGTTACAGCTATTACAGCATTGACTTTTATTTCACAAAAAAGAATTTGCACTTGCAAATTGTCAGGTACCAAAGAACAAATATTATTCTTTCCCAGCCTTAGTCCTTGAATGTATACCCTTTCCCAGGCATGATGGCTTTTCTCTTGTATTGCATGTTGAATTATACTCTTCAGGGATTCCAGAAACTAAGAACGGCTTTGTTCAGGCTTGATCATAAATGAGTGCTGGACTCTTTGTTCAACTGTTAATATCTAAAAGATTACTCTCTTTTAAACACAGATGCCTCAGTCATGAACTATATGGCCATACTTGAAGAGAAAGAGAAATACACAAGTATAGATATACAAATAGAACTTCAGACTATTCTTTTCTTTTACTACACACATCATTTTCTAAAACAGTCATCCAATTACCCATTCCCGATGGGCCCGGCGATAAGTGAAAACCCCCTACCCCGGGCCAATATTGCATCGGGAATGTCACATTGGTGTGTCGCCCCGTCATCGGGCATTTAGCTGTGTCACACAGGTGTGACCCACCGTCATCATAGGGTTAAATCCCAGTTTATTGATTGTTGCTGTCTGGTCCCTGTGAACATCAGTTGGAGATGTTACTTTTTCATTGTATCTTTTATAATTGTGTGAAGTGGTCAAGTATCTAATGACATATATATTTTTTTCGTTCCAGGTGATTGATGAGACTATGTTTAAGGTTCAGGTTGTTGGCCACAAGGAAATTCCAGTTATTGGAAGCGTTGGAGTGGTGGAGCTGATTGCTTATTCCAGCGAGGTCTCCCTCAACCAGCTCTTGCGGCACAAGAAGCAAACAGAGGAAAAGGAAATAAACAATAACACAAATAAACTTAGTGAGTTTTTGTTATTTTTCTTGATTACGATGGGTGGTTAAAAACCAGAGCACTTTTTCTCTTGATTAACCTATTATTCCTAGCTGTCTTTCAAATCTTTGTGTGGAGCATACACTTTATTTTGCTATTTATTTTGAAAAGAATTTTCTCTTCAGTCTTTGCATAAGGTGATTACTATGGTGGGTAACATTTTTATGTATTCTTCTGTAATGATTGTTACCTTTTCAGTCCACTTCATTTACAGTTCTAATTGATGTGTGGCTTTTTGGCAGGTTTCAGCTTAGGGGCAGTAATCTCCCGTATGCAACAGCGGCACACATCCAGTCCCTCCACCCCACCTCAGTTGGAGGTACAGCCACAACAGGAGCTTTTGCTGCAAGCTCAGCAGTCACAGCTGCAGCAGAGATTGCCTTCTCAATATCAGCGCCATTACCATCAGCCTTACCATCATGAGAGAGAGCGCCGTTTCTACCAGGGTCGCTTCCACCAACAGCAACAACAGGAATACCCTTTAGATGCACAAAATACAAAGTACAAAGTGCCATGGCAACAGCAGCAGTATTACTCGCCCAGACAACATCAGAATACCTTTCAGCAGCACCGAAGTGAACTTTATCATGTCTCTTACCAGTCCAGCCAGGCAGACAATCGCACTGACCCCAAATTTTCAAAGGAGGTACCACTTTGGCGACAGAAAGACCGGCTGATGCCTGGTGGCACAATGAGTCACTCGAGCCATACAGAGAAGTATGAACAGCTGGAAAGAGTAAAACCTGCTGAAGGTTCCTTGAAGTTCTGCAGGTTGACATGGGAGGCAGGTCTGTCGTGCTTTTATCTGGTACTGGAGGAGAGCGAGGAGTTCCTCAAGGTATGTTTTCTTTTCTACTATTTCCTCCTTTTTTTCTCCTTGCAAAGTTTCCTCCTTTGAGTTTCTAATCTGTCTACATACTGTTGTTGGAACATCCTTGGTTAAAGGACATTTCTTTGTTCCATGTCTAGAAGAATATTATGTTTTTATTCAGATTCTCTCTTTTTGCAGGCTTGTACTCAGAAGATGAGTGAGTTGTGCAACTATTCCAAAATAGAACCCTTCAAGTGTGGTTCATTGGTGGCCATAAAGGGCAAGGACACATGGCACAGAGCTCAAGTGACCCAGGTGCAGGGCAGCATGTTCAAGGTCCTCATGATTGATGTGGGGAAGGAGCAATGCCTTCAGTTGTATGAGGTGAAGAGGGATAGGGATTCAGTATATTAGAATTTTATTAGGAATCAGTGGCTTATTTAGGATAAATGTATTTTCTTAATCATTTCTGAAGATTAACCTGTAATGCTGCTCCCACCGGCTAGATAATAAAAGCGCGCAGTGACTAATGAAATAGGTCAAAATCTTGCTGAGTAATTTGATAATAATCATGTGAAATGAAATAGCACAAAGAACCAACATAGACTAAGGTGAACAAACAAATGTATTCAAAATATTCTGTTCCCCCACAGTTGAAGTCCCTCCCAGAAACTCTAGCAAAAGTACCAGCCCAAGCAGTGAAGTGTCGTTTACAAAAGAGTAGCGGGAAGAGCCTGAATCTAAAACCGTGTGATCGTCTTGCCAGCCTGATGAACACAAGGCTTGTGGCCCATTTCATCGGATGTGAAGATCATGTATGGAAGGTAATGTGTCTTCTGTGGTTGCCTTCTAGACGGGGATTAGTGTTTTGTCAACTCGAATGCATAAGCCAAACGCCTCGAGATTCTCAGATGCACAAGCCGTGAGCCTGGGCTGCCCGCTCGCTCAACCCGAGCGCCGGGCTTGCCCTCATATCTCGTCCCGGGCCTCTGTCTACACCATTCCTTGAATTTTATCTGTCGCTAAACCAATGCAGATGGTTGTCATGACATACATTACTCTAAGGGATTTTGGCCTAATGATTCAAGACATATGTGACAACAGTTTTTGTGGTGTATTTGATGTTAAAGGAGTGTTTCCTTTTTATACTGAGTAATGACTCCATTTAGTGATTATGACAGTTGCAGTTATAAACACTGTGATTGTTGTAATAGTCACCAAAATAGGTTTAGTTTAGCCCATTGATGACGAGGCAGTTTTGCCTCCAATTTATCTAAATGCCAGGGTATTTCAAGCACATAGGCCTGACACCTTGGGCTATTCACCCACTCTGGCCATGGCAGACTGCTACATGTCTGATCATCCAGTGTACCAGCCATAAGAAAAGCCATGGCATGATATTTTGTCTTCTGCAGTAAGTACAGTCATCACATGACATGATATCTTGTCACCCAATGTTAATGGGTTAATATCCCAAACATAGATGACACCACTCTCCCCTAGCACCAGCAGGAAGGAAAGCCTTGAAGGCCACCCATCCACGGGCTTTACCGAGTGCCAGCTTTAGAGAGCAACAACATACAAGGTGCCAATCTGCAGGCAGAATAAGAAGGTGATCCAGACCATGTGCAGCATCTGCAGTGTGCCCTTGTGTCAATATGGCTTCTTTGTGCTGTCATAGTCAGTCAAAGCATAGTTCTCCTTCCTCTTCCCCATCTCTTCATGCTATTTTTATTGGGATGGTTATTTGGAAAATTACTAGTATTGTAAGGAGTGAATGAAAGAGAGCGTGAGTGTTAGCAATTTATAAAACCCATCTGTCCAGGTGGGACAAGTGCCTGCCCTTGGGTCCAGGCAAGCAAATCTATCCCCATCTGTACTAGATTAATGTGAATGCTCTCCTCACTCAGGTCAACCTTTATGTAGAAGCAATACTTGATGGATCAGACCTGAGTCAAGCCAAGCAACTATCTACTCAGTACCAGACCCAAAAGTAAGCAATTTTTTTTGTAGTAGTAGTAGTAATAGTAGTAGTAGTGGTGGTGGTAGTGGTAGTACAAGTAGTACTGCAAAAACTTGAAGATGTTCTTGAATATTAAATTTCTTCCAATCTTTCCATCCCTTTTTTTTCCTCTTTTCTTTTCTCTTCTCTTCTCTTCTCTTCTCTTCTCTTCTCTTCTCTTCTCTATCTACCCATCCATTATGTTTTATTGCTTTGTGTTCTTTGTCATATTATTTTGTAATCAAATAAGAATTTGATTTCTGCAAAGTTATTTGGACACTATATGGTTGAAAGCTGATATTGGGAGCCTTGTTATTAGGAAGAAGGGTGAGGGGAAATATATCTTATTGTGAAATGGGCTTACACAATACATGCAACATGAGGAAATTATATGTATATGTATATTTAAGAAATGTTTTTGGACACAAAATTCTCTTTTAGGTAGAATATTTGTGTCCTTTACTTTAATAGTTCAGTACATAGATTATTAGAAGTATTATCTAACAATTTATCTCTTCCAGTGGGAGTCTTAGGCCTGCCACCAGCAGAGGAACAATCAATGCTGAAACCAATGTTGATCCTCCGCTCCCATACTCTAAGAGAGATGTCATCGGAGGCAAGAAGCTGTCAGACATTCCTGTAAGCCATGGCAAGGATCTAGGCATCACTGATATCCTCTGTTCAGCCACACATGACACATCTGAGGAACCGCTGAAGCCCTTCTCTCCCAATGACACGAATGACATGGAGACGGGAGGACCTTTCACATCTACAACCTGCTTAGATCTACCAAGTAACTCAATCTCACCTTCAGCCATTCCACTTGAGGACACGGCGTCGAGCGATGACTCCCGCTCGACAGTGAGACATAATGTCTCGGCAATTGAGCACAGAGACTTGGATCGTCCTGGAGCCGAGGCGGGTATCAGTGCCCCCGTAAACATTGTACCAAATGACCCAGTGACAGAAGCTACAGTGCCCAAGCCCAGTATAGAGACCTGTGGAGGTGGTGTGGCTAGTGCAGTGCAGTATGTTGCATCACACAGTGCAGACATGGTAATCAGTGCAGCCCTTGCAACACATGCTCATTCCCACATAAAATCTGAAGGCCTTTCAAAGGACAACACTGCTGCCAGTGAGTCTCTTCTTTGGGACAGTAGGTATGGGGGCTTGGAGGGCAATGGTAAATGTGATAAAAATCCTACATCTGATGGTGCTTTAAAAGTAGAGGCTCCTGCTAATGAGTCTCTTCTCTGGGACGGCAGGTATGGGGGCCTTAATTCTGATAGTAAACTCGAAGGTGGAGGTGCTAAATTTGAAAATCCTTGTGCTGAAAAAACTAGTAATGAGTCGCTCCTCTGGGACAGCCGGCGTGGAGGCCTGTGTGCTAAAGTGATTGCTAGTGAAAATAAAAAGACGGACAAAAGTGCTAGTCCATCTGAAGGGAATACAGGATCAGCTACAGAGCAGTCACTTCTTTGGGACAGCCGGTATGGAGGCCTTAATTCTAGTAATTCTGAGAGTGGGATTGCTAAACAACAAAGTCCTTGTGCTACGAACAATACTAATGAGTCATTCCTCTGGGACAGCAAGTACGGAGGCCTTAATTGTGCTGGGAAAACTGGTAACGAGTCTCTTCTTTGGGACAGCAGACGTGGAGGCCTTAATACTATAAAGGATAAACATGATGAGAAGGTCACTAGTGATCCATCAGGACCTTACAAAGATAACACCGCAAATGAATCTGTGCTTTGGGACAGCAGGTATGGAGGTTTAGATAAAGATGATGCTGGCAAAACTGTCAATGCAAAAGGCCACACAAAAGC